>JAINUV010000140.1:0-65766 GCA_020205505.1 Panax japonicus
GATCCTCCTTGCACCATTGGGAATTTGTTTGCCGTGCAAGGTATAACAAGTTTATAAGGACATTTTTTTACCACACAGGGTTTTAACAAATTTTGAAGGACCCACTGCAGAAGAGGCTACCATCAAATGGTCAGCAAGTCCACCCGAACCTCCTTTCAACCATGAAGTTTGTTTACCACACGGGGTTCTAACAAATTTATAAGGACCACCTTCCAAAGAGGCTACCATCGAATGGTCAGCAAGTCTACCCGAACCTCCTTTCAACCATGAAGTTTGTTTACCACACGGGGTTCTAACAAATTCATAAGGACCACCTTCCAAAGAGGCTACCATCGAATGGTCAGCAAGTCCACCCAAACCTCCTTTCAACCATGAAGTTTGAACCAATGAAGAGTAAATCAATTGAGAAAAAGTGAATCTTTTATTGATGATGATCCAAATATTTATAGACTTCGGTATACTGACACTGTATTTACTGAAAATATTTTCGAAGTTTACCAACATGCCAAGTATTCTTGATTTTAGACCCGTCCAACGCCCTTAACTGATAGGTCTCTGACTTCGGTAGTTCAATGACTTCATAAGGACCTTCCCAATTCGGCATTAACTTTCCCAAATTTTTAGGCATAGATGCTTCGACTTCTCTGAGGACAAAATCTCCTACTTTAAATCTTCGAAGCTTTACCCCTTTATTGTAGTGCTTAGCTACTCTTCGTTGATAGGCTGTCGGATTTATCAAAGCTACCTCTCTAAATTCTTCCAGCAAGTCCATGTTGATCTTCAGCCCTTCATCATTGTAGATCTCTTTAAACTAACTAACTCGAAGACTGGTAGATCCAATTTCAACAGGGATTAAGGCATCAGTACCATAAGCCAACCTGAAAGAAGAATCTCCGGTAGTAGTCCTCGCTGTAGTTCGATAAGCTCATAATACACTGAGCAGTTTTTCAGGCCATCTTCCTTTAGCTTCATCCAATCTGCGTTTGATCCCATTCAGAAGCGTCCTGTTGGTTACTTCGACTTGTCTGTTAGACTTCGGATGAGCTACTGAAGTCTTTCTATGCTGAACCCCCAGTTCTTTCAAAAATGTCTCAAACTTTGATCCCACAAACTGGCGTCCGTTGTCTGATATTACCACCTTCAGAATGCCAAAACGAAACATTACAGATTCCTTCAAGAACTTCAAACACTCCTATTCCGTTATCAGTCTAAGTGGCTTTGCTTCCACCCATTTGGTCATATAATCGATGACAACTATGATAAAACTAACCTGACCTTTAGCTTTCGGCAATGGACCCAGTATATCTACAACCTAGACAGCAAAGGGTATATGAGATAGAATCGAGTATAACTCTTCTGGTGGCTGATGTGGGATGAGACTATTCAACTGACACTTTGGACACTTCTTCATATACTTGGTAGCTTCCTTAAAGATGGTAGGCCAATAGAACCCCTGCCGAAGTACTTTGTAGGCTAACGTCTTAGTAGCAATATGGTCGCCACAAATACCTTTGTGAATCTCCCGAAGAGCATATTCAGCTTCGGATGGAACCAAACACTTCAATAATGGAGATGAAAAAGCCCTTAGATAAAGAGCCCAATCAATAAAAACAAAATTAGCACTCTTGTACTTAAGTTTCTTGGCCAACATCTCTGATCCGAAGGAAGGACGCCATCTGGCCAGATATTCTAGATAAGGAGTCAGCCAATAGTTAGAACGCTCAATGCACATCATCGCTTCATGTTGGATACTAGGTTGTTGCAGAATCTCCAAATACACTGATCCATCAAAATTACTATCATCTGTAGTAGCCAACTTTGACAATGCATCAACAATATAATTATCATTACGCTCAACGCCTTGTAACTCATAGGAGATGAAATACTGAAGCCGATCTTTCAATTCTGCCAGTTACTTGATCATTCTTGAACCTCGAGCTTCATACTCCCCTGAGACTTACTTGACGACTAACTGAGAGTCACTATAAATAATTAGCTTCTGAACTTCAAGACTCTTCTCCAATTGGACTCCTGCCAACACCGCTTCGTACTCTGCCTCATTGTTCATTACTCTGAACCCAAACCTGATGGTCTGCTGCACTTTGAATCCCTCTGGACTAGTCAAGATAATCCCTGCTCTACTGATGTCCGAAGTAGAAAACCCATTTGCATATAACGTCCATGAACTCTGATTATGCTGAAGTTCTGCAATTCGCTTGGTCAGACATTTCAACTTCTGTCAAATATTCATCAGCTTCTGAAAACAAGCACTCCACCATAAAATCAGCCAAAGCCTGACCTTTTATAGCAGTTCAGGGATGATATTCTATGAAAAAATGAGACAACTCCATTGTCCAAGCAGCAAGTCTCCCCGAAACCGTAGGCTTGCTTATAACCTTCTTCAAAGGCTGATCCGTGTAAACCACAAAGAGCCGACCTTGAAAATATTGCCTATGCTTTCGACTAACTATCATGAAAGCAAAAGCAAACTTCTCAATATTCGAATACCTAGTTTTAGCATCCCTAAGGACATGGCTTACATAATAAACTGGATGTTACTTTCCCCCCACCTCTCGAACCAACACCGCTCCTACTGTCAATGAACTAGCTGCCAGATATAAGTATAATGGCTCAGCAGGAACTAGCTTTACCAACAAAGGTGCCGAAGACAAGTACGTCTTTATTCCTTGGAAGGCGTCTTCACATTTCGAAGTCCACTGAAACGTCTTTGCATTCTTCGGTCCTTTCAACGTGTCAAAGAACGACAAACATCTTTCTGCCGATTTGGACATAAATCTCCTTAAAGCTGCGATTCTCCCCATTAGGCGCTAAACATCTTTGAATGACTGAGGAGTTAAGGATCGGTTGGGTCCTTCTGAAGGCATTCCTCTAAATCATCCAAGTGCTTCTGAATGATCATGCTCTTCACTATCATGTCATCAACATATACTTCCATGTTCCTCCCCAACTGCTTCTGGAAGATGAAGTTCATCATCCTCTGATAAGTGGCTCCGGCATTTATCAAGCCAAATATCATCTACTTATAGGCATACACCGAACGATGTGTAATGAATTCTGTCTTCGGTATGTCCTCCTTGCACATAGAGATTTGGTGATAACCTGAAAAAACATCCATAAAGCTTAGTAGTGCATACCCCGAAGTCGTATCGATGAGCTGATCAATGTGGGGGTAGAGGATAGAAGTCCTTCGGGCAGGCTTTGTTCAAGTCTATCTACTCAATACAGACTCGCCATTTCCCATTCTGCTTCTGGACTAAGACCACATTCACCATCCACTCTGGATAATCTATCTCAAAGATGAAATCTATAGCCTAGCAACTTTGCAATCTCCTCATCAATAATCCTTTGTCGCTCGGGTGCAAAGATCCGCCTTTTCTGCCGAACTGGCTTCTTTGATGGGTCCACATCCAGCCTGTGCTCCGCAATCTTTCGATTCACCCCGGGCATGTCCTTAGGCTCCCATGCGAAGATGTCTGCATAACACCGAAGAAGTTCTATAAGGTTTATCTGGAGAGGTTCTAGCAGACCTGAACCTATCTTCACTATTTTATCCTTCTTACCAGAAATCAGCTCGAACTCCTCCGTTTCTCCTGCTGGCATGACTAATGGCTCTGAACTCCTTTTAGTAAAAGGCTGGATCTCTATCGCCATAGTCTGCTTCTGCTTGCTAACCCCTACTCCCAAAGCAATCACAACATTTCTATAGCAACGTCGAGCCAGATCCAAGTCCCCTGCTACTTCACTAACTCCATGTGTTGTTGGGAACTTGATCTTAAAGTGAGGGATTGATGTCACAACTTGCAAAGCAGTCAAAGTAGGTCTACCCAGTATGGCGTTGTAAGCCGAATCTACATGCATAACATAAAATTTACACATTATTTCTACCTGTTGAGGAGCTGTGCCGAAGATGACCGGTAGTTCGATAGTGCTTACAACTTTGACTGGATCATTGCTAAATCCATATAAGGGAGCCTCCTGCCCAACCTCCATCTTTCGCCCATCCAGATGCATTCTCTGATAAGCATGGGCATATAGAATATCAACAGAAGACCCATTATCAATCATCATTCATTTCATGTCCACCGAACCCACTTGTACAGTTATCACCAGTGCTCTTTTATGGGGTTCGATGGGCTCTGAAGGGTAGTCTTCATCAGTAAAGGATATGACTATCCCTGGATACGATTTGTCGATCTTTGGGAGAACACCCGCCATAGACATAACCGAGTCTAGATATCCTCGCCTCTTCTTCCCTACCAATTTTCCTGCCGTCCCACCGGTAATTACATCAACGACGTGCCTTGGTGGCTGATTTGGAGCAGGTTGTACAAGTTGAACCAGTTGAACAGTTTGATCATCGTTCGGTTATTCCTGCTGATGATTCCTCCCTGCCACATACTGGACCAACACACCACTCTGAACCTTCCTTTCCACAAAATCCTTCAGACTACAACATTCATTCGTGTCGTGACCCGTGGCTTGATGATAACCACAAAATTTTCGAGTATTGCCCTGTCCGGGCTTAATGTTGTCACGAGGTGGTTCAAAGTAAGGCTGGTTCCTGATATGATCCAATATAACAACCCTATCCGTATTCAGTTTGGTGTATACCTTATTCACCTTTTAGGTGGGAGCAGGTGGACGATTACCGCTTTGACGCCAGTTGTTGTTATACTTCTTCGAGCTGCCTTCTGACCAATCATTATTCCCTCCTCCTTTCCTCTGATCGCCTTCAACTTTATTGGTATCTGTCTCCTTCAGTCTGCCCGAAGAAGGACGCTTCAAGCTATTCATAGCTTCCTCCACCACAATATAACCCTCCGCTTTATCTAAAGCCTTGGCCAAACTCTTCGGATGGTGAAACATCAGCTTCTTCACTAGCTTCTCAGAATTCACTAAATCCAAGCCATTCTGAAACAAACCGACAACATGAAGATCATTAAGATCAGTCACTTAGCCAATTGCTTCCCTGAAGCGCTTCACATATTGGCCCAGAGACTCGTTCGAATACTGTCGAACTTGAGTCAATGAACCGGTAGGTTTTCTTCTCCTTCTATTTCTCCCAAAACGAGCATGAAATTTGTTGCATAGCTCAGACCAATATGAGACTGAATCTGAAGGCAAAGTACCCATCCACTGCCTGACATCCTTCCTCAGCACCGTCATAAACCTATGACACTTAGCAGCATTGGTAAAATCATAATAGTCCATCAGCCTATCAAATGCCTGGCTATGGTCATAGGGATCCCTAGATCCATTATAACTCTCCATGTGGGGCAACTTCTTGGTAGGGTCATCCTTCTCCCTAAGAATATCTGAGGAAAAAGGAGACGCCTTCTTTCCCGAAGTATCCTTCACCTGCTGAATTTCAGCCAGCTGCTTCCGAAGCTCTTTCAACTCTTTAACCAGAAACTCCACTCCTTCTGGTTGTGATGAGACTTCTTTCTCCGGAGAAATCTTCTTCTTGTAAGTGGATCGACCTCTTCCATCAGAACCCCTTGCTCTCGATGGACTTCTGGATCTACTTCGGCGAGGGGCCCTATCATCCTGAAGATACTCAAGACGGAGCGCCTTCTTTGTATTCTCTGGTGTGTACCCCCTGGACCTACTTCTTCGTCTGCTGCTACCGTGACCTTGAGAACCAATAGGGTGAGGTGCTCTCCTTGATACCTCAAGAGTTCGACTTCTTGACCTCCTTCGATCCTGAGGTCGGCCTTGAGATACATGACCAGAGTGCATAAGCTCCTTCCCTTCTCGCGGTTGTCCATATCTGGGTTTTATACGCCTTTTAGATTGAACATGACTGGAAGCCTCATCCTTCAATTCGGTCATACGAAGCATCTGCTCAGCTATATCTTCTCTCTGCTTCAGAAGAACCAACTTTATCTGCTTCGTCCGCCATCTTTGCCAACTTGGCAGCCTTGTCATCCTGACCACTTCGGTGTCGGGTTCTAGGCGGTGTGCCTTCTACTCATTTCCGATCATGGTCCCGTCCTTTGTCAGCAGGAAAGACCAACCTTCTTCTAGCTTCACCATGGGCTCTCGAACGAGAACCCTCTGAATTGTGTTTGGAAGCCATGCTGTCATGAGCACTCTTCGAAGAACCCAACCGATCCTTAACAGAAATACGTTGTATGGATGAACTCACAACCATCAGCTGTCCTTCTGGTGTAACCGTTCTACTCCTCACCATAACTTCTGATGTAGAACAACTGAAAAAATTGTGATTGAAAACTCAAGAACACTAGAAAACACCCCTCCTTCTAGCACTAATGTTAACACCAATATCCTTTCACACGTCCCAATCACGTAAGACACGTCCGATCATGCACAGTAAACACAACAACACCAAAAGCTTGACGGCTTCGACCTTCGGGGGATAGCTCCGACGTGAAAGTCAGTACAGGCGATCACAAGGTTAACAATGGAGGAAAATAATATCTAGTGTGTTGAGAGAGAAAATATCAGTTACTTTTTCCTGCGTGATGTCCTTGCTCTCATATATTCTCATGCACGGTTTCCTGTGCCATCCATTACCATCTAACACAGTTTCCTACTCCTTAGTGATCTCAGCCGACTGCATGCAGCATACCTGCTACATTTCATCACTGTTTGCCACCGTCGACCGACTGGATACCATCCACATTAATGCCTTGCAGACATATCGGTCAACTATTATCTTATTTCATGATTAATAGTCAAAGCTCAAAGGAAGTAGATATTTAATCATCTGATGGGTCAACCCACTGATCTGGCCCAATACTTTAAAGACCCAACAAAGATAACACAATGACTTGGCCCAATAATTTTAGGATCCAATAATGATGACCCAATTGACTAACCAAAATAATTCGGCTCAATTCGTTTGGCCCAATACATGAAATATCATGGTCCAACAAGAGCATTATGTAATTCTTTTTTTTGTGATAGTAGTATTATTTATATATTTTAAATATCTTTTAGAGGTCGGAAGAAGTACACCTTAATGTGTTTTTTTTGAAACAACCTTAATGTGTTTATTTAAGTAAAAGTATAGCTACAAGAGGTAGGTAGACTAAGACAGAAAAAACTCCGAAATGAAATACAACTTAGTCAAATGATGAAGTCTTAAATATTCCGTATGTCCTCAAAAGCATATTTATAACTACAATATATTTTGTTTATAAGAAAATGTATAAAAGTTAAATACTTCATTCGTTCATAAAAGATGTTTCTAAGTAAATTTTTGCACAAATTAAAAAAAAATAAAAAAAAAGAAGAAAGAATAATAAATTCAATTTTACTTACAATTACCCCACCTAAACACACACTAAAGATTCTCTATTTTTTTTTCGTAAGAAGACCCTATTTAAATTTTATTTAGGCTAAAATAAATTTTATATAAAATTTGACATTTAAATTGTATACTTGCCTCTTTATGAAACAAAATTTTTGGTATTTGTGTCATCTTTTGAGGGAGTATAAGATATATTTTGTTCCATATTTGGGTCATTTTTTTTGGGAGTATACATTAAGTATAAAGAATATATAGAATAATCTTGAAATATTTTCTCTCTTAGCTTATCAGTTTATATTAAATGCGTTTAAGTTATTTATTTATTTATAAATAATTTATTTAACTGACAAATGTCATTAGAAAAAACGCACTACACTTTTTTGTGCAACCAAAGGCTCTAAATACTATTACCACTACTATAAAGTCGTTAACCAAACATACTCTTAAACCCTTGTTACCGGGAAAATAAAATTCCACCAGATAATGAATTTGTATCTCATTTGATATTCTCTCCCAGCCCGTACAATTTCACACCACAAAACATAAAATTTCAGCAACAAAGTGACCTGTCCGTTCGAGTAGCTGTGCCGGCAAGTAATGACAGTGAGTGTATCTATCTGCGTGAAAATGGGTTGTTCATTTACTGTAATGCCTGAAATTTGTAATATGAAATGCCCCGACAAAATTTTCGCTTAAATTGGGTGTTTAGCAAATTGGGAATTTATTTCCTTCTTTTCTTAAGTTCTATAATAATTGAGGAAGCATGCTTCATGCTTGTGTTGTGGCTGCTGAATTTCATGTTCTTGTATTTCTATCTTTTGTGCAATTATATTAAGTTTTTGGATGATTGCATCTCTATGAAGATGCAATCAACCGATAGTAGAAGTTTTGATTTTTTATTGATTGTTTATAAAGATTTTGGGTTTTGTTTTATAAGATTAACCTTTAGGTTGTGTTTATTTGTAAAAATGATGAGAGACGAGATTAGCACACTTCATGCTAGGATTCTGCATGTAGATTGAAAGATTGATTTATTGAGGAGAAGATTGTTTAGAATCTGTATTCCGTAATATATTGTATTATTTAATATATGTAGATATAATAACATAAACAAATTATAAAATGATAATCATATAAATCTGAGTCATTTGAATTCACAAAGTCTCCTTAGAGCAAATTTATTCTCTCACTGGTGTTAAGGATTAATTGAATAATTGCTTCCCAAGATAAATCGAATTTCCAGTTCTTAATTAGATGCACTTCAAAATTAAGAACACATTGAACCAATTTCAATGTTATGTACTGAACTTTATAAATGATTCATGAAAATGATGCATGAATATACTTACAAACAAAAACGGGAACGGGAAAATATTTGCAGAACGGGAACTGGAAAATATTTGCAGAACGGGAACGGGAAAACACTGCAGAACGGTGGGAAGGAACGGGAAAAGTACACTGCAGAACGGAGAACAGAATCTGCAGAAACGGGAATTTTGCAGAACCTAGAACGGGACGGAAAGTATAGAAACGGGAATAAACTTGTGTTATTTTAGTGCGCCCATATGGATTATTTATAGAGATAATTCCACGGTTTATTACCGTTGGCGTGCAAACCGTTCAATACTACGTAGTATCGTGACAATAATAAAAACAAAATCTGATAATCTATTAAATAAATTTTGTCTAAAAAATATATATCCCGAGCCCGGCCCGACCGGACTGCGGCGCGCGTGGGTTTGAACCATGCCTTGGCTAGGTCCTCTCCCTTCCACAAAAGTGGGGTGCCCATTGGGGCCCTTCCCATTGAGCAAACATTCCATATATATGTTCTTCATTTTTCCCTTTAATGCCCTATATGAGACTTTTGCACTTTACAACATTTCAAGTAGGTGACTTTGGAGTCAATTTTCTCATTCAATTCTTAATGGATTTGAACACATAAATATACCACGTTGAGGAGAACGCATTGGTGCAAAACCCCGACATTTCTGGAATGTGGGTCCCTCATTAAATTGAGCCTCAAAATGCTCTAATATTTAATATTTCAAATCCCATTTCCAACAGAATCTACGTAAGATTACAAATGTATAAGATTTGATGATGAAATACTGATAATATATTTGTAAACATAAATTTTGTTTAGTCCTTAATAAAATGATAAATGTACAAGGACTTAGAATAAAGAAAAATTAAGCATGTTAAGTTGATCTCACTAAGTTGATCCAAATGAGTGTAACATATATATGAATTGATTGATCGACTGAAGCGTACATGTGAAAGAGAAACTTTGTGAAGTACTTAAAGAAACAAATGTACAAGGACTTATAACTAAGAAAATCAAAATTAACTCCTAGGTTGATCTTAATTGAATTATCATTACCTAATGAACAAATGATTGAAATATATTTGTAATGATAAATTTTGTAATGTTCTTAAGAAATAACACATGTACAAGGATTTAGAATAGAAAGATCAAATCTATTAGGTTTCCTAACTTTTTAGGTTACATACTTGTAATCGGCCCGCTCGGTTTGTCGAAAAAGTGACTTTCAATTTTCTAAAATCCGATTTTGTCACCCGTCCTTATTTCCCAAATAATGTTATGTCGTAATTCGAAAAGTAAAAAAAAAATGAAAAGGCGTTTTTAGCGTGAATAGTGTTTTTACGTCTTTTCTCGAAAAAATTTTATTTTCCACGTACGATCTTTAAACACTCAAAAACGCTCACATATCACATATCGTGATCATATAACGACCATAGGTCATATAAAATACAAATTATCCATAAAATCTCATTTTATTTGATAATTTTCATATAAATCTTATTTACAAAGATGTTTGATCTTTGTTATCATTACAAGATCCCTGATTCACTATATGCTTAAGAAAACACCCTACGAGTTGTGGAAAGGAAAAAAGAGCCAAACATCAGTTACTTCCATGCGCTTGGCTGCTCATGTTACATCCTCTACAATGGCAAGAAGTACTTAATGAAGTTCCAACCCAAGTAAGACGAAGGAATATTTCTTAGATACTTTATGGAAAACAAAGCCTATAGTGAGTGTTCAATAAGAAATTATTGAGCGTTGAAGTTTCCATTCATATAACATTTGATGAATCTGACTTAGGAGAACCAAGGAATAAAATACATTTTGATAAGATTGTAGAGCCCAACTCAATGACCAAGGATCAGCTCAACCCTACGATTGCAGAAGCTAAAGTCGTAGAGCCAGATCCGATGATCGTAGTGCCATACCAAGAGATCGTAGAGCACCAAGTTCCAGACATGAATACTCTACGACTCAATGAAGTTGATGATCCATTACCCAATTTTGAAGAACTCGGACAAAAGGCATAAGTGCAGATGTTCCAATTGGAAGAAGATGGGCAAGAGATCACACCTAAAATCTGGTTATTGGTGATCCTAATGCAAAAGTCAGAACAAGATCAACCTCTTAAAATAAATGCTTTTACCTAAGCTTTCTATCTCAGATGGAGCCTAAGAAGATAAAAAAAGCCATGGAGGACTCTATCTGGATTGAAGCTATGCAAGAGGAGCTGGATCAATTCGAAAGAAAAAGAGTATGGAAGCTAGTAAAAAGACCAAAAGACCATCGAGTTGTTGGTACTAACTGGGTATTCAGAAAAAAGATGGATGAAGATGGTGTGGTCATTAGAAACAAAGCAAGAATGGTAGCCGAATGATATTCTCATTAAGAAGGAATCGACTATAATGAAACCTTTGCTATTGTTTCCAGATTGGAAGCTATCAGAATGTTTTTAGCCTATGCAACTCATATGAATTTTGAAGTCTTTCAAATAGATGTCAAGAGTGCATTTCTGAATGTAGAACTTTAGGAAGAAATCTATGTTGAACAACCCCCATGTTTTATCAATCCAACTCATTTGAATTATTTCTACAGATTAGATAAAGCACTTTATGGTTTAAAATAAGCACCTAGAGCATAGTATGAAACACTTACTATTTTTCGAATTAAAAATGGATTCACTAGAGGCAGTGTAGACACAACACTATTTCTTAGGAAGCACAAATATAAAATTATATTAGTACAAATCTATGTAGATGATATCATTTTTGGTTCTACTAATGAGAGATTTGCCAAGCTTATGTAGAGTAAATTTGAGATGAACATGATGGGTGAGCTTGTTAGAGTTTGTGCCCTAGAGGCCAATTATTTGATATAATTGCTTAACATTTTGATATTATAATTAATTGAATAAATGAATGAATTTATTATAGTTTTATTTACTACGTTATATAAATGTTAACATAATAAAATTCCTTATAATAGTGATACAAATTAGAGTTCTTAGAGAGTTCAAGTCAGCAATTGGGTGGACTATAACAAATATAAAAGGGATCAGACCATCTTTCTGTATGCATAAGATCTTAATAGAAGATGATAGTAAGCCTTCAGTGGAACAACAAAGAAGACTTAATCCAATCATGAAGGAAGTGGTTAAGAAGGAAGTGTTGAAATGGTTGGATGCATGCATTATATATCCGATTTCAGATAGCTCGTGGGTGAGCCCGGTACAGTGTGTACCGAAGAAGGGAGGTATGACCGTAGTCTCTAATGAAAATAATGAGTTGATTCCGACGAGAACAGTGACGGGGTGGAGAGTCTGCATGGACTACCGCAGACTTAACAAAGCTACAAGAAAATATCACTTCCCACTACCGTTTATTGATCAGATGTTGGATAGACTAGCGGATCATGATTTTTATTGCCTTCTGGACGGGTATTCAGGTTACAATCAGATTGTGATAGCTTCAGAAGACCAAGAAAAGACAACTTTTACATGTCCATATGGTACATTCGCCTTCAGAAGGATGTCTTTTGGTTTGTGCAATGCTCCAGCCACTTTTCAGAGATATATGATGGCTATCTTTTCAGATATGGTGGAGCATAATGTGGAGGTGTTTATGGATGATTTTTCAGTATTTAGTGATTCTTTTGATTTGTGTCTGGAAAATTTAGTGATGGTATTGAGAAGATGTGTTGAGACGAACTTGGTGTTAAATTGGGAAAAGTGTCATTTTATGGTACAAGAAGGAATCATTTTGGGACATAAGGTGTCAAAGAAAGGACTAGAGGTGGACAGGGCCAAATTGGAGACTATTGAGAATTTTTCAGCACCTACTTCTGTAAAAGGTGTTCGAAGTTTTCTAGAACATGCAGGATTCTACCGCAGATTTATTAAAGATTTCTCCAAGATAACAAAGCCACTTTGTAGCTTATTAGAGAAGGATGCACTTTTCAGGTTTGATGAGGATTGTATGACTGCATTTAAGTATTTAAAGAGGAAGTTAACGTCAGCACTAGTGATTACAGCAATGGATTGAGACCTACCATTCGAGTTGATGTGTGATGTCAGTGATTATGATGTGGGGGCTATTTTGGGCCAGAGAAGGGAAAATATTTTTCATGTGATATACTATGCGAGCAAGACCCTTACTGAGGCTCAGTTGAACTACACCACCACAGAGAAAGAATTATTGACAGTTGTGTATGCTTTTGACAAGTTTCGAGCTTATCTGATTGGGACAAGGGTGATAGTGTACACGGATCATGCGATAATTCGATACTTGGTGGCAAAGAAGGATGCAAAGCCTCGTTTGATCAGATGGATAATTTTGTTGCAAGAATTCGATTTAGAGATTAAGGACATAAAGGGAATTTAGAACCAAGTGGCGAATCACTTATCTCGACTGGAAAATCTGGGAAGGGAGGTAGATGACAAGATTTTGATTAATGAGTCCTTTCTGGATAAACAGTTATTTGTGGTGAAAGGGGAAGTTCCATGGTTTGCAGACTATGCGAACTCCTTGGTGAGAAGGATGGTCCCTTCTAACTTAGTTGGTCATCAAAAGAAGAAATTTTTGCATGACGTGAAGTGGTTTATATGGGATGAACCATATTTGTTCAAACAATGTACTGATCAGATGATAAGGAGATGTATCCTAGTGATGCCTCCAAAATAGGTCCAACCTATTCTGAGTCGCCAAATACATGGTACAGAAAACAACTACAATTTTATTACTACAATTTTCGTGCAAAATACAATAACATATATGTTATGAGTTTTGATACAAATATATACCAACTGTGACTCTCATCCCAACCTTGGATAGCACGTCACAATGGCACCTTACATAAAGGTACAGTCAAAAATTGTTTTAGAAATTAAAATCTTTGGGAAGTGCTCAAGGAAACCTTTGTACATGGGAGGTCATGCGTCTAGGTTATGACAGATATCATATATCCACAGAATTATCCTTGGTTGACCCAATAGACCCCAAAGAAAAACGAGAAGATTACTATCATGTTTTTTCTAATGGTGAGTCTTCTCTTGACATATAATTATATCCACTGTCTGCAATTTAAAATTATATTTCAACCAAACTCCAAGATTATAAAGGTAGTGCTCGTAGATATACTCAGCAAGTGGATGTGTATAACCTGTCTTATGAAAACACGAGGTTGTATGTCATTAGACATCTTGTATAATAGTGGTAAAACACCCTTCCAAAGTTGGGTTCACCTCACCCTATTCGGTTCACCAAAATTAAATATCAAATGACGTATACAATACGATACAGTTATCTAAAGTTCTCAATAAAATTATTTCTATACTATTTAGGGAGAACCTCAACAGCTATATACCACTGTTCTATTCCCCTGTTACCCTCGCTCGACCCAGCTACACTCTGTTACCTGAAAAAAATTGTGAAGCAAAAGGGTGAGCACAACTAGCCCAGTAAAGAATATCATGACTAAGATAAATAATTTATCAATAGCCTTCATCAGTAATGAATCAGAGATTTAAAACATATGGTAGATGATAAAACTTTTCAATCATAGTTTCAGCGGAACGAGCAATCCATTAGAAGAGTCATATAGACCATAAAGTCTATTATCTTCTTCATGTTAAAAGTTCACCAACAATGTTTTATCCCTGTAACATCAATCAACAGTTCCTGTCCACAATCATGTGAATAACTCATAATCATAACTGAGGTTCTAAATTCCTCTTCGTATCCAGGACGAAGATAATTTTCATCACCTGTCTTTACCTGAAACATCAAAGATCACGGTTATACCAAATCACAGTTCCTGTTCATAATCATACTAATAAATTCATCTTTGCACTACGGGCCAAAGATATTCATTAATAATTCATCTTTGCACTACATGCCAAAGATATTCAACAATAGGTCGTCTTTGCACTACAGGCCAAAGATATTCAACAATAGGTCATCTTTGCACTAAGGGCCAAAGATATTCATCAACAATTCATCTTTGCACTACAAGCCAAAGATATTCAACAACATGTCATCTTTGCATTACGCGCCAAAGATATTAATATCTCAAAGAAATATATAATCATTTCAGAATTTATATAAACAATAATTATAACCATGTTGATCAATTCACCTTAGCACTTAAGCTAAAGATATTCAATTATAAATTCAATGGTCATGATCATATCAGTCAACGATTCAACTTTGCACTACTGGCCAAAGAGAACCCATAGTCACGATCATACCAATAATCTACCCATTTTTACACTCAAGTCAAGGAGAAATATCATCATTAGGGTTATAAAAATGTTATATATGATAATAAAAATAATATGACCAACAACTGCATTTAATTTCAAGAGTAAGATTCATAAATCAACGATAATTTGGTCAGAAAAAAACCAATTTTGTCGTGAATAGTACCCGTGAATAGTAACTCGTGAAAAGTAACTCGTGAATAGTAACTCACGAATAGTAACTCATGAATAGTAACTCATGAATAGTAACTCGTATTCATACATAGTACTATATACGTAAATAATATCATATACGTAAATAGTGTCATATACATGAATATAGTGTTGTATACGTGAATAGTGTCGTATACGTAAATAGTAACCCCGTCATGAAAAAGGTAGAAATTCCACAATAAAACTCATATCAATAATTCGTTATAATGATATTATAGAAAATAATATCATTTAAAAAGAAAATAGCATCCCTTACAATCCCTTAAAATCCATTACAATCCCTTACAATAATAATGACAATATCCCTTACCTCAAAAGAGTAGTACTTCTGACTGGAATATTAGATATAACGCTGAAGGAAACTTGCACTGATCAGCAACTCTTAAAGTATTAAAATACTCACAAAAATACACTCGATAATATAGGGAGAGAAAACTTATGTTTCTGGTGTGTTTTTCGATTCTAACTCAACACTCTATTTATAAGAAAATACTAGCACGCTGAAGCAGACTTGACCTGCTACCTGATGACTTTACCTACTACTATTTCCACCCACCACATTTGAAATAAAATTTGAGCACATTTATCACTAACCAAAAGTGGGGCCCACCAATTCTAGAATTTTCCAAAATATTTTATCATTTAAACAATAATCAAAAAATTTAATAATTCATAATAAATAGCCCTTTTATCAGAAAAATACGAATTATATGTCCATTCCATAGGAAATAAAATTCTCTAAAACTTTGCAGAAGAAAGTTTTTCCAAATTCCAGACAGAAAATATCCGAAATCCACATACAGATGATTTTTAATACCTCCATTCTGATAAAATACTGATAAAATACCTCAGCATTAATTTTTTCAATTATATCCACATAAAAATAAATATTTCATTCATTTATATCCATATAAAATAAATATTTCCTTATCATATAAATCAATAATTAATTATTCACAAATAATATTATAGAATTACAATAATGACAACCAGGCAGTTCCTAGGAAAGAGGGGGCTTTTCAATAAGGATTTCTCCTTACTGGAGGAGTGCAATTAGGTGACCAAATCTCTCCTTGACAGAACTTTCTAGACATTGCCAATAATGCTATCTAATAATATTATCCAAATAATATGAATTATTGATCCGATAATAGGAAATATTGTGCCGTGATAATTATTGAAACAACAATAATATAAAATATCAACGCAACAATTATTGAATCAATAAAATAAAATATTGAATAGTAATTACTGTAACAATAATTGAGTAGTGCCTTCTAACGTAAGAATCAATAATTCAAAAATACTGTGCAATACCGTGTGCTACTGTGCAACCACGTGTATTACTGTATTTTAACCACCATGTAATCCAATAGTGTTAATTGTAACAATTACGCCATTATTTATAAAAACTCAAACTTGTCATTTTCTTCATCTAACAGTTATTCTGTTATGGGGCCCACAAATGGTTGCGCCGTCGTACAAATATTCTCCGACAGCAATAATATTCCACGACCAAACGAATATTCCCCGACAACTATAAGTATTTTATAGCCACTTGCTTATTTTGAAAAATAGTTCATATATTACCTTAACTTTACTTCTTATCAATTTAACCATTTACTGAATAATAATTATAAGAAAAATTGAATACTTTTATTTCATAAAATTCGGGGTCTTACATATCCCATATAGCGAGATAGAGGGGATTTTGTAGGATTTCCATGTTTCATTATATGGCAGTCACTACAGTGGACAGAGAACAACAACTAGAGTGTTACAAGTAGGATTCAATTGGCTGACGATTTTTAAAGATGCTTACAGTTTTGTCCAGAGATGTGACAGATGTCAAAGAGTTGGGAATATATCCAAAAGGAATAAGATGCCATTGAACAAGATCCTCGAGGTTGAAATTTTGATATTTGGGGGATAGATTTCATGGGCCCTTTCATATCTTTATGTGGAAATTTATACATCTTGTTAGAAGTCGACTATGTTTTGAAGTGGGTGGACCTATGAGATGCCCCAAAATAGGTATACATCACCCATCTTGAGTCGCCAGATACATGGTACAAAAATAGAAATACAATTTAATAATACAACTGTCGTGTAAAATACGACAAAACATAAACTAAAAGTTTTAAAAAGAATATTGTCATCTAGACAATATCCACACTCAATGGAGTCCTCGTTACATTTATTGTCACACTATTTAACAAAATAGTGAGGACTACTAATGCTATCATCTGGACCGTCACTCCATTCCCCGACTAGTCCCAGCTATATTCTCATTTCCTGAAGAGAACAATTAAAGAAAGGGTGAGCTCAACTAGCCCAGTAAGAAATATTATGACTAAGATAATGCATAATAAATTATCATTAGTCTTTAACATTGTTAAACTGATAAAATATAATAGACATCAAGTTTAACTGCAGCGGAACAATGCAATCCATTAGAAGAGTCAAGTAGAGCATAAAATCTACTATCTTCTATGATTTAAAAAGATTTTCATAAACTTTATCGTTGAGACTCAGCTTAATCAATAAACCATATCATCCCTGCACCACGACAAAAGATATTCATGTAATCATCAATGGTCATGATTATACCGAATAATCCCTGGTCATAATCATACCAAGTCCATCTCTGCACGTAAGCCAAAGATGACTTTCATCACAATATAAGCATGAGGATGATGATAATAATATAAGCATTAATCAAACGAAAATAAAGATAAATATTAGAGACTTTAAATTTATCCAAATATTATCCATCACTTAAATAACTCATAATCTAATATTGTTAATATTATAACAATATTTTAATCACTTCTTAAACTTATAAACAATTTAATTTAATTATTTACACTTTATCAAATAATGCATTTAATCATTCAAAAATACCATACTCATAAGATTTCATCACTAATGATCAAATCACTCATCAAAAATCTGCATATACCTTATATAGGATTTTCAAGTCCTAAAATCCTATTTACCAATTCTTCAACTTCACATAACATATTTAACTCATATGTTTGTAACTAAACCATTTCCATTAAAAATTACCAAATCAACTTATTATTTTTCTATCCTTTGTCTAAACATATATACATATATTTCATACACAACAAGTATTTTTTTATAATTTTTAAACTCCCTTAAGTATTTTTCAAAAATCAATTTCTAATTAATTCCTTAAGAAATTAGCTACCTCAAGTTTAACTCCAGAAATTTCCAAATCTTGGCAGGATCTTACACATGTTAACGTGAGCTTCTAGTTTAAATTTCATGGTCATCGGAGTTATAGAACTCCGGTTATAGCGTTTTTCGTCGAAAAAACTTAAATATTGAAATAGTCATAACTTGCTCATTTTAAGTCGGAATGAGCTCATTTTTGGACAGGAGGTACTTTATACCATATATTTCCATGTCCCAAAATGCCAGAATTTTTCTCATAAATTAAGTGGCCAAAACAACCCTTACAAAATTGTGGGCAGTAGTTTTTTCTTTTTTTTGTACTTTTTCATACTTTGTTAAAAATAGTCCATACAAAAATCTACAACCCCTCTTTCAGTGATTCCACTTGAAGATGTTAGAAAACTTATCATAATATCCTCCCAAATTTTTCTAGAATTTTTGAATGTCCAAAAAATTATGAAACTGCAAATGGATTTTAACCCGTCATGCGGTAATCCACGTAAATAGATTATTTCCACAATTTAATAAGGAATGAATACAAGGATCATTCACCATATATGTGGTAATCCACATAGACAGGTTATTCCAACAGAATAATAAAGAATGGAATAACAGAAGAATTCACCATGCATGCGATAGATCGCACAGACAGGTTATTCCCAACAGAATAATAAATAATGGAACTAGGTCATGCGTAATCCACACAGACAGGATATTCTAACAGAATAATAAAAAATGGAACCAGGTCATACGTAAACGCACAGACAGGATATTTCGACAGAGTAATAAAGAATGGAAACCAGTTCATGCGTAAATGCACAGACAGGATATTCCGACAGAATAATAAAGAATGGAATAATAGAAGAATTTCACCATGTATGCGTTACTTCGCATAGACAAGTTATTCCAACATAATAATAAAGAATGGAATAATAGAAGAATTTCACCATGAATATGGTAGTCCGCGTATACAGGTTATTCCAATAGAATAATAAGGAATAGAATAACAATAGCTCTCTTCATGAATACGAAAGAAACTGGATGTAGGAGTAGTGAAGTAGCAGAATATTTTTCTTCTTTCTCTCTATAGTTTCTCTCTCTAGAGTTTCAGTGAATTCGTAAGAAATAATGGAAGAATGAGTTTCTATTTATAGGAGAATGGACTGAATAATAACTAATTCATGAACGGTCCAGATTGATTTACTTTTAAACAGACGGTCCATATTAATTTACTATGCAGTATTAATAAAATATTCTAATAAAACAAAATTTTTAAATAAAATATAATATATTCTATTTATAGTCTAATAAAATAAATAACTTTATAAAAGTATTCTGTTTTATATAAAAATATTTTACTATGCAAATACTATGCATAATAAAATATAATATATTCTAATTATTGTCTAATAAAACAAATAACTTTATAAAAGTATTCTGTTTTATATAAAAAAAATTTACTATACAAATACTATGCAGACACTATGCAAATACTATGCATAATAAAATATAATATATTCTAATTATTGTCTAATAAAACAAATAACTTTATAAAAGTATTCTGTTTTATATAAAAAGATTTTACTATGCAAAATACTATGCATAATAAAATATATTATATTCTAATTATTGTCTAATACAACAAATAAATTTATAAAAGTATTCTGTTTTATATAAAAAGCTTTTCGTTTTATTACATTAATAATACTAATAAAACAAAATTTATATATATATATATATATATATATATATAAACTTCCGTGACTTCATAAAAAGACACCTCAATATATTTAATTGAACAGGTCGTTCCCAGGAAAGAGGGGGATTTCTAATAAGAATTTCTCCCTATTGGCGCGCAATTAGGTGACCAAACCTCTCATTGGCAGAACTTCTAGACATCTTTAATATTGCAAATAATAATATTAATAATTTCGCCGTCTCAATTATTGATTTAATAATATACAAAATATCGACAATAATTGAATCAAATAATATGAGATACTATGCACCAATTACTGAAGCAATAATTGAACAAAACTGAGTGACTTTTCACGTAAGCATCAATAATCAATTCCGCGTGCTACTATGCAACCACGCGTATTTCTGTACTTTTACTACCGAGTAGTTCAACAGTTTTAACGGTAAAACTTCCGCCGTTATTTTCATAAAATATTTTTGTCGTTTCTTAATCCGATAATAATTCCGTTGTGAGGTCCACCAATGATTGTACCATCGTACGGATATTCCTCAACAAAAAGAATATTCCCCGATTAATCGAATATTATATAACAACTTGCATACTTTGCAAAATTTATAAATACTACACATAACTATAACATTATCTCAAATCCAAACTATAATATTCAAAAAAATATTTCGAGAAAATTAAATCTTTATTCGTAAAATTTGGGGTTTTACAATCTCCCCTCCTTATGAAATTTTGCCCTCAAAATTTACGTACGTACCTGGTATGCCGAAGAGATGAGGATACCTTGACTTCATTTCAGATTCTAATTCTTGAGGATATAACCTTTGAGTGTTGAATACGATCCTTCTTATCTAAGATTGTAACACGTATCTCCTCATACGTTAAATCTTCTGTTTTCTCGTCTAGTTCTAATTTAATAACTAGGTTCGGGTCATCCACATATTTACGTAACATGGATACGTGAAAATCGTTATGAACACTTGACATACTTGGCGGTAAAACGAGTCTATAGGCCACAGTTCCTACTCGGTCAAGGATTTCAAATGGGCCAATAAAATTGAGGGTTGAGATTTCCTCTCTTCATCGATTCTTGCTTCTAGAATAACGCTCTCTTGAACCTTCTTCTTCACATTCATCAGCTCTGAGTATGTAGCTTGAGCAGCTTTAACTTTATCGATTAAAGTCGATTCTAATCGTATATTTGTTATCTTCACGTGGATCCCTAGAGTCTTTAACTCTATCTTCATCATTTGTAAGTTATAATAAATGGGTTTTTATGTTAACAACATCGCACTCATAAACTCATACGATCTTCTACTCAACGCGTTAACTACCACGTTCTCTCTTCCACAATGATATTGAATGGTATGATCGTAATCTTCAACAGCTCGAGCCAACGTCTTTGGCGCATTATACGTTTGATTTGGTTGAAGAAATATTTAAGGGTTGAAGAAATAGGTTTTATACTGGGGTCAATACAAAATTCAATTTCACGCTCTGGGGTAGGCCAAGAATTCTTCAAGAATACGTCAAGAAATTTATTAACGATAGAAATATCCTTCAAAACTGTGACCCTCATCCAAGACTTGGATAGCATGTTACATTGATACCTATTAATTTGTCACCGTTATTCACGACATCCCCTATAGAAAGTCTGGCTTAGGTGCATTCCACATAAGGAAGTCACCAGCGAAAGGCTCGGGGGTTTTTACTTATGGCTTGATATGATAATAATTGACTTTAGTGGCTTGTTTACTTGAATTTGCATAACAGGTTGGTTAGGAATATGAAAGCTAATAACCTTACAAAAATAATCAATTTTGGCATGTTGAGTAATTAACCAATTGATTCCTAAAATCACATCAAATGCAAGTATTTTCAAAGAGATAAGATCAACAGGTAACGTGAAAGTGACAATTTGAATTAAACAAGATTTATAAATAGTGGATGTAACGAAGGTTTCTCCTAACGGAGTTTCAACAGATAAGTCAAAGTCTAATTTCTCAAGAGTCAAATTTAAACGTTGAGCGCAAGCAAGAGAGATAAAAGAATAGATAGAACCAGTATCTAATAAGGTATAAAATTCGCAAGAATTTATGATTAACTTACCCGTGATAAATTCGTTCGGGTTCCTCGACAAACACTCTCACTTAAAATATCGATTTTGACTTGTCTGGGACATCCCAGTTGTACTTAACTTTGCTGTAGAGTACATTCCACCCTTAATTGCTTCGTCACATTCCTAATCCATGATTCGAATCATTACTCTCCGATCCATATTGAATTGGGGTTGACCACTCTGCACAGGGTAATTCCGAATTTGATGTTGGATTCTCCCAATTGTTGTCCAAAAAGCAAAATCCATTTCATCTATTTTGGCCTTATTGGATCGGATGTCTTTTCCTACAATATCTACGCATCGTGCGGCTTTTACCCATGCATCATCTATTCTCATTCGTTTAGTTGCTTATTCTTTCATCAGAACTTTGATCATAGCATTCTCAGATTCCAGCTCTAATATCTTATACTCTGCCAAAGAGTGCTTCTGTTCAAGCATCGCACATCGGGTAACACAATTTTGAATTGTTACATCCCTTTACTCCACGACCGTCTGCCGTTCTTCAGCCTGCTCTTCTAACTCATGAATATGATTTGTAATTCTAAATTTTGATCATAAAATTCTTCTAACCAATTCTCCTCAGGTTCCTCTTCTTCCTCACTCTCAGCTGCTACCTCTGCAACTAGCTCGGGTGCAACTATTAGTTCTTCACTCACCACGTAGATATCTCTAATTTCATCTTCGTATGACATCACATTAACCTGGTTAGTGATTAAATGTGTATCAATGGTCTCATGTGCTTCATTGCTTATCTCAATATTTTCGGATGCCATTTTCAAATTCTGCCACAAAATAAGGGTTAAATAACATATCACATATTATCTCTATACTCTGACCGACCAATTAAATACCAAATAAACTTAGGTAGGTTATACTAGCGAAGGAATTCCCTGTCTCTCCCCTCCTAGTTATTATCTCACATCTCAGCCAGGGATCATATCCTTAAGCTCTGATACCAACTGTGACGCCCCCAAAATAGGTATACATCACCCATCTTGTGTGACGCCCCCAAAATAGGTATACAACACCCATTCTGAGTCGCCGAATACATGGTACATAAAGCAATCTACAACTTCAATAATACAAATGTCGTGTGAAATACGACAATACATACTGTGAGTTTAAATACAAATATTATCTTCTAGACAATATCCACACGCAAATAAGTCCTCATTACAATTATTCAAACACTATTTTATAGAAATAGTGAGGACTGCTAAAACATCTTCCTAGAACCATCACTCCATACCCCGACTCGATCCTGCTATGTTCTCACCTCCTGAGAAGAAAAATGGAACAAAAAGGAAAGGGTGAGCTCAACTAGCCCAGTAAAGAATATTATGACTAAGATAATATACAACAAATTATCGTTAGTCTTCAACAGGGAAAAATCTGATAAAATATAATAGACACCAAGTTTTAGATCAACAAATGCAGCGGAAACAACAATCCATTAGAAGAGTCACGTAGAGAATGAATTCTACTATCTTCTAAGATTTAAAAGTCCATCATCAATATTTTATCCCTGTAAAAACAATCAATATTCATCTTTACACTACAAGCCAAAGATATTCATTTAAATCACCAGTCGGTCAGGTTCATCTCAACACCTGTTCATCTTTGCACTACAGGCCAAAGATATTCATCAGTTAATCATTCATCTTTGCACTACAGGCCAAAGATATTCAGTAGTATCATCATTTAGGACTGAGGATGATGAAAAATATTTTTTTAAAGAAACGAATCCAGTGAAACAAAATGACAAGGATTAAGGATTAAGGATTCGTACTTTAGTTTGTCCAAATTCAAAAATACTCCATAATAAACAATTATGAGCCAAACTTTAAGAATGAAGATCAAAACATGGATACAATCAAAGCTAGTAACCATAATAGACATTTTGGACAAAAGGAGAATTTTCATTTTTTGGTGAATAGTGCCGTATTCGTGAATAGTGCTGTATACGTGAATAGTGCCTTATACGTGAATAGTAACCTCGACACAAAAAGTTTTAAATTTGATAAAAAGTTCAACCAATATTTTGGCATAATGATATTGAAGAAAATAATACCATTTGCGAAAGAAATAACATCCATTACCTCAAAATAACCGTACTTCTAACTGAATTTCGGGTATAGTGCTGACAGAAACTTGCACCGTATAGCAACACTCAAAGTATACTCACAATAATACGCTCGATAATATAGAGAGAGAAAGAGAGAAAACTTGTTTCTGGTGTGATTTTCAATTCTAACTTAGCCCTCTATTTATAGGAAAATACTAGAACGCCAAAGGAGACTAAAATAATAAATTAATATTATTTATTACAAATTCCTTACGCATGCTTACCTACCAATTTAGCCACCAGCCATCCTTGACCCAAATTAGTAGCCCACATGTGTTAGAATAAAAGTGGGTCCCACCATAATTTAATAAAAATTATTTTATTTTTCGAAACTTCAACAATTCATAGAAAATAGACCGTTTATCAGAAAAATACGAATTTTATATCCATTCTGCCTGAAATCGAATTCTCTACAACTTTGTAAAAGAAAGCTTTTCCAAATTCTCAATAGAAAATATCTGAAATCCACAAACGGATGATTTTTAATACTTCCCTTCCGACAAAATACTGATAAAACATCTCAGCATTAATTCCTTCAATCATAACCACATAAAATAAATAAATCCATCATTTATATCAAATAAATATTTCATTATCATATAAATCAATAATTAATTATTTACAAATAATATTACAAAATCACAATTATGACAACCAGGCCGTTCCCAGGAAAGAGGGGGCTTTCCAATAAGGATTTCTCCTTACTGGCGCACAATTAGGTGACCAAACCTCTCCCTAGACAGAATTTTCTAGACATTGCCAATAATTTTATCTGATAATATTATTCAAATAATCTGAATTATTGATCTGGTAATGGAAAATACTGTGCAGTGACAACAATAATAATATAAATATCAACGCAGCAATTATTGAATCAATAAAATAAAATAATAAACAGTAATTACTGTAACAATTATTGAGTAGTGTCTTCTTACGTACGAATCAATAATTCAACAATACTGTGCAATACCGTGTGCTACTGTGCAACCACACATATTACTGTATTTTAACCACCAGGTAACCCAACAGTGTTAAAGGAAACAATTTACGCCGTTATTTATAAAACTCAATCGTTTTCGTTTTCTTTCATTCAACCATTTTCCGTTATGGGGCCCACAAATGGCTGCACCGTCGTACGAATATTCCCCAACAGCAAGAATATTCCACGACCAAACGAATATTCCCCGACAAAAATGAATATTTTAATAACCACTTGTTTATTTTGCAAAAATTGCACATTTCACCCATAACCAAAGCATTATATCAAATTACCACCTTATTAATCAAGAATAATAATTAGAGGAAATTCGATTTTATTTATAAAAAGTTGGGGTCTTACAACCTCCCCTCCTTATGAAATTTCGTCCTCGAAATTGACGTACGTACATGGTGTATCGAAAATGTGAGGATACCTCATTTTCATTTCTGACTCCAACTCCCACGTCATTTCCTCAATAGCATGGTTCCTCCACAAAACCTTAACTTGTGGTATAATCTTGGTGCGTAGGACATGTTCTTTCCTATCCAAGATCTTAACAGGTACCTCTTTGTACGTTATATCTTCAGCTATCTCTCCTGGTTCTAACGTAATAATGTGGTTCGGATATTTCACATATTTACGAAGCATAGATATATGAAAAATATTATGAACACGAGATATATTTGGAGGTAACGCGAGTCTATAGGCCACGTTTCCTATTCGGTCAAGAATCTCAAATGGACCAACAAACCTTGGATTGAGCTTTCCTCTTTTTCTAAATCTTGTAACTCCTTTCCATGGAGCAACACGTAACAATACATGATCTCCAATATTAAACTCCACGTCCTTTCTATGAAGATCAGCATAACTCTTTTGTCGATCTTGTGAGGTTTGAATACGTTGTCGAATCATTTGGATCTTTTCTGTAGTCATGCGTACTAATTCTGGTCCCAACAACATTGCTTCTCCCACCTCGTCCCAGCATACTGGAGAACGACATTTTCGTCCATACAACGCCTCAAATGGAGCCATGCCTATACTTGCTTGATAACTGTTGTTGTAAGAGAATTCCACCAGTGTCAAGTACTTATCCCAACTTCCTTTGAAATCTAGAACACAGAGTCTTAATAAATCTTCAAGGGTTTGAATAGTCCTCTCTGATTGTCCGTCCGTTTGAGGATGGTATGCTGAACTGAATTGTAAATCCGTGCCCATAGATTTCTACAAGCTAACCCAAAATCTTGAAGTGAATCTTGGGTCACGATCCGAAACTATGGATACTGGCATGCCATGCAATCTTACAATCTCATTCACGTATATACGAGCAAGACATTCAAGGGAATAAGTTTCTCGTATAGGTAAGAAATGAGAAGACTTGGTTAATCTATCAACAATAACCCAAATCGCATCTATGCCTTGAGAAATTTTGGGAAGACCTGTAACGAAATCCATTATAACGTGTTCCCACTTCCATTCTGGAATCTCAAGTGGTTGCAATGGACCCTTTGGCACTTGATGCTCCGCCTTTACTTGTTGACAAATTAAACACCTTGAGATAAACTCCGCGATCTCTCTCTTCATATTGTTACACCAATATGTATGTCGAATATCATGATACATTTTGGTACTCCCAGGATGGATTTCAAACGGGGTGTAGTGTGCCTCCTTCATGATTCTATGATTCAAGTTAGAATCGTTAGGAATGAAAAGTCTAGAGTTGACTCGAAGTATTCCTTTCTCATCGATTCTTGCTTCTGGAATAACACCTTCTTGCACTTTCTTCTTCATTTGTATCATCCCCAGGTCTGTAGCTTGAGCAGCTTTAACTTTATCAATTAAATTCGGTTCTACTCGTATATTCGCCATCATCATGTGGGACCCTGGAGTCTTTAATTCTACCTCCATCCTTTGTAAGTCATACAAAATGGGCCTTTGTGTTAACAATATTGCACTCGTACTCACATATGATCTTCTACTCAATGCGTCAGCTACTACGTTCGCTTTTCCAGGAAGATATTGAATAGTGTGATCGTAATCTTTCAACAGCTCTAGCCAACGTCGTTGCCTTTAGTTCTTTTTGGGTGAAGAAATATTTGAGGCTTTTATGATCCGTATAAATCTCCACTTTTTCTCTATATAGGTAGTGTCTCCAGATTTTCAACACAAATACCAAGATATTCGATGTCTTGGGATGTACAGAAGAACAAAAAGTTCCATTCGCCACCTTTATGTTCTGTGGTAAGGCAGATTATTGGTGGAAATCAGTGAAGCGTACCCAGCCAGCCGCACTCAACATGTCTTGGGAAATATTTCAGAAACTATTCAATAACAAGTACTTTCCTGAAAGTATTCATCATATAAAGGAGGTAATGTTTATTATTCTGGAACAGAACAATATGATGGTGTCCCAGTACGAGGCGAAGTTCGCAAAGTTATCCAGGTTTGCACGTTATTTGGTAGAGAATGAGGAACGTATGACGCAGATGTTTCTGAGAGGTCTAAAACCCGAGATTCGTCAATACCTTATCTCTCACAATTTTTTTTGTATTCAAATGTTGTCAACATGGCTCAATTATTAGAGCGAGATAATGAGTATGTTCAACTAAGGGACCACAACCAGGGTCATACCAGTGACAGCAGTCATCAGAGCGATGATAACCAGTGGTAACCACTCAGGTGGTAATCGTGGACATGAAAATAGGAGATGTGAGTCAAGTGGAAATTTCAAAAAGAGGAGATTCAACAATGATGGGAAGACATCAGCAGCAACACCAGCAGCAACAACAAATTCTAGGGGAGGAGAACGACCGCTAGTTAGATGCTACAGATGTGGAGAGGAGGGACACATAAGTCCAAACTGTTCATAACCTTCCAAGGTGTGTTTCAGTTGTGGAAAAGATGGTCATATAGCCCGATTGTGTCAGGTAGCGAAGTCAAGTCCAGCTGGGATGACGACACCAAAGACGACTATGGATAAAACAAAGTTGGTGGTTAAAGGGAGGGCGTTTGTCGTGACTGGCCAAAATATGAGAAACCCGAACGAAGTGATCACGAGTAAGCTAATCTTGAACTCTTGCAAAGTTTATACCTTACTAGATACCCGTTATATCCATTCTTTTATCTCTCCTGCTTGTGCTCAACGTTTAAACTTGACTCTGGAGAAATTAGACTTTAACTTATCTGTGGAGACTCTGTTAAGAGAAACTTTCATTACATCCACTATTTATAAATCTTTCTTGATCCAAGTTGGCACCATCACATTACCTGTTGATCTTATCTCTTTAAAGATACTTGCATTTGATGTGATTTTAGGGATTGATTGGTTAACCACTCATCGTGCTAAAATTGATTATTTTCATAAGGTTGTTAGTTTTTATATTCCTAACCAACCTGTTATGCGAATATTGATCTAAAACTGGTTGTCCATTATATTTTATCAGATTTGTTGAAGGTTAACGATAAATTGTTGTTCTTTATCTTAGTCATAATATTCTTTACTGGGCTAGTTGAGCTCACCCTTTTCCGTTTTGTTCCATTTTTCTTCTCAGGAGGTGAGAATATAGCAGGATCTAGCCGGGGCATGGAGTGATGGTTCTAGAAAGTTTTTTTTAGCAGTCCTCACTATTTTTGTAAAATAGTGTATCAATAATTGTAACGAGGACTCCTTTTGAGTTTGAATACTGTCTATTAGACAATATGTGTATTTAAACTCACAGTATATGTGTTGTCGTATTTTTCTCGATAATTGTATTAATGAAATTGTATTTATTTCTGTACTATGTATTTGGCGACTCAGAATGGGTGATGCATACCTATTTTGGGGGCGTCACAATACTTGCATAAAGGCACTACAAAACAAGTGTCTCAAAACTGAATGGCTTGCAAACTTTTATCGGGACATGATTAAAAGGAAACCAGATGGGAAGTTAATTGATATTCAAGATGAAATAGACAGAAAATTAAAGGTAAATGTGTCTTTAACCAAGTGTTATAGGGTAAGGGTATTTGGCTTTGAAAAATGTTGGGGAATTATTAAAGAAACATTATGAGAAAGAGTGGGATTATGGGGCTCACTTAATAAAGAGAAATAAAAGAAATACAGTGGATATTAAGGTTAGAAGAGACAATCCAGAAAATAAGCCTCACTTTCAGAGGTTTTATGTATGCTTTGAAGAACTAAAGAGGTGGTGGATTGAAGGGTGTAGGCCAATCATAGGCTTAGATGGTTGTTTTTTGAAGACTGTGGTTGGGGGAAAATTGTTGTTTGCTGTTGGGAGAGATGGTAATAATCAAATGTACCCAATAGCATGGGCCATAGTAGAGAGTTAAAATAGGGATAGTTGGGGATGGTTTCTGGAGCTGTTATTGGGAGACTTGGAAGGCAATGATGGAGTTGGTTAGACCATTATATGTGACCAACAAAAGGTAATTAATTGTCTTATTCTTATTTTGTTGCACATGAATTTTATGTCTTGTTTTATTATCAAACATGTGTAACTGACTGCTTTATTTTTTTTGTTTGTGGTTGTAGGGTTTGGTTCCAGCAGTTAAGGATATACTTCCTTATGCTGAGCATAGGAATTGTGCCAGGCATATTTATGCAAACTGGAGGAAGAGATTCCCTACTCAAGCCTTGCAGTTTGCATTCTGGGAAGCATCTATAGCCACCCACATTGTGCCATTTAAAGAAGCTATGAATGAGATCAAAAAGTTATCAAAGGAAGCCCATGACAAGTTTCTTGAGCAAGACCCCTCTTTGTGGAGCAAAGCACATTTACAAACACACTCCAAGGCAGACAATGTAGAGAACAGCATGAGTGAGACCTTCAATGCATGGATTATAAAATCTAGATGGATGTCTTCAGTAGACATAGTAGAGGAAATAAGGAGTAAAGTGATGGTTAGACTCAACAAAAAAGGGATGAAATGCTTAAGTGTGAAGCAGTTATATGTCATAGGATTAGGAAAAAACTTGATGTTCAAATTGAGAATACAGCTGCATGTGAACCATTATGGGCCAAGGATAGAAAGCTTCAGGTAACTTGTTATTCCCCAAATTGATAATACACTTGTCATAATGTGATTAATTTATGTCTCATACTAAATACTAAAACATTGCAGGTAAAGTGTCATGGGGATGCATTTGTGGTTGATCTTGTAGATCAAACTTGCACATGTAAAGTGTTTCAGCTAACTAGGATGCCCTACTGTCATGCTATTAGTGCTATCAATTTCATGAGGGAGCCAGTTGAAAATTATGTGAGTCATTGGTTTAAGAGGAAAACATATATGAAGTGTTATAATCATCTCTTAGATCCAGATAACAATTTCTGGGAGGAGACACCATATGAAAAGATGTTGCCACCACCAATCACAAGGAAGCTTAGAGGAAGGCCTCAATGACTAAGGAGGAGAGAACAATGGGAAAGTGAAAAGAACCCAAGAAGAATTACAAGAAGTAGAAGAATAATGCATTGTACCAAATGTAGACAAGCAGGTCACAATAAAAGTAATTATTCCAACTCTAATTCACTACCAAATGAAGCTTCAAATGACCTTCAACAAACTGAAGGCACTGGATCACAAAGGGTAAGCACTATAGTTTAATAAATGTGACTCATAATAAATTACAAGATTGGTGTATGATTGTTGTATTTATTTGTCAAGAAAACAAGGATGAAGGAAAGGCAAAGGCTACTAAAGGTGATAAAGGGAAGGGAAAAAGGAAGGCCAAAGAGAGTGAAAGTGGGATATAAAGAGTGAAGCTGTCAATAAGAAGAAAGACAGAGCAACCACATGTTGGATTTGGTAATTTTGTGCTTCCAAATGGGAACACAATGTTTTAGTCAGGCAACCTAGGCTACATTCTCGTAAGTATAAAATATTAAAATCATTTGTTTTACACAGTATTCATGTATTTGATAATTCATTTTGTCTTTTTTTAGATGAATAATTCTCAAGATCCACCAACAACCACATTGCAAACAACCAACACACCTCCAATAGTAAGTGTACCACTCCAGACAGTGCCTTCATCCTTAACATTGACTTCAACTGGCATCTGAACTTTTATGAGCAGAAATAGAGCTACAAGAGGTGTTAGTGCTCTGACTGAAGCTGCTGCAAAAAGAAGAGCTGAGATAGGTAGCAGTCAACAATCTGTTGGGCTTCGGCACAGAAACGCACAACAAAAATTAAAATTTTAAAACAATTTCCGAAACCCTAAAACAGGATTCATGCGAAAAATTAATTAATTCAGAGGTTTAGAGATTATACCAGATATGAAAAAAAATGAGAATCTGAAACCGACTGCGCCTCGAATCTCCAACGCAATACAAACCGATTGCGCCTCTACGGTATCCACACGAACGCCGCACGAACCGTCGAACGATTCTGCAATAAGAAGGAGTTGCGGTACTAGTCACCAAAAGGAATGGATTTTCTAAAACTGTTTTCTCTCTAGTCTCTCTCTAAGAGCGGCTAGGGTTTTTCAATTATGATATATCCCTAAGTAGCTGCTATATATCATATATATAGTAGTTAAAAGGAATTAACCAAATCAAAACCTAATTTCATAAAATCTGAATTTATATATATATATATATATATATATATATCTTAATTAAGTCTTACTTAATTAATATACATATATACAAATTATCCTTTTAATTTAAATTCGTGATTTAAATACTATTAATCATATTAATATATTTAAATCCTTAAAATTTAAATTAATTCTCTTTTAAATAACGTTCTATGTGTGTGACCCTATAGGTTATTATTACGTTGGCAATAATTTTAAAATCATATTATAAAATTATAAATAGTGAGCGGCATCTAGTAATGTATCACTGCTACCCAAGTAATAATAAGATCGATGATTCGATGCAACCTTTTCGTGACCAATGTTTCAATGTAATTTAATCCTTTTAACCTTAATATCCTAGATTAAACTCGAGTCATGGAATGTGTCATACTCTTCATAATTTAATCTGAGTTTTCTTGATCAATGAGTAGACTATATGAAACAAATCACTATTTGAGCATGGCCATGTATTTCATAGTTCTACTCAATCAAGAGGCCTATGGATATCACCCATAATATATAAGATGGTTAAATTCCATCTAGGTCACTCATATTTCTCACACGATTAATGATGAAACCAATATTCACCTTTATAGTCCACCCTATTAAAGGTGACATTTGATGATATCAAAGTACATAAATTCTCATGTAGTAATATAGCGATTTCAGGTCGGAGGACCATTACATCATTGTCACTATGAGAATTGCTAATGACACTTCGCATAATGCTCCATATAGAATTCTCATGGTGGGTCTGTCCAGTACATCGTTCTCTAACATGTACCTATACATTGACTTAATATCTCATATATTTATGACCAATGAGATTTGGTCATCAGTCAATCCACATACTAGTCTTAATGCATCATTGTAGTCCCATCAACAATGATACTCGACTAGGGACATTTAAGAACACAGATACTAATGGTAATATATAATCTCATGTTCAAGTCACATACTTGAAACTATATAATTTGTATCACTATTCTAAGGAATTTTATTATGTTAACAATTATATTACGCAGTAAATAAAACTATAATAAAATCATATATTTATTCAATCAAATATAATATCAAAACATTAAGCAATTATATCAAATAATTGGCCTCTAGGGCATAAACTCTAACAGTCTCCCACTTGCACTAGAGCCAATCACTCATGTATCTAATACCCATGGAACTAGTGTGACCGTCGTGCTTTTGCTGCGACAAAGCCTTGGTTAGTGGATCTGCAACATTATCATCTGTTGGCACTCTTCCTATATGTACATCTCCTCTATCAATGATTTCACGGATGAGATGGTACCGCCTAAGTATATGCTTGGATCGTTGGTGAGATCTGGGTTCCTTAGCATGTGCAATGGCTCCATTATTATCACAGTATAGAGCAACCGGATCAACAATGGTTGGAACAACACCAAGTTCAGTGATGAACTTTTTAATCCTTACAGCCTCCTTGGTTGCACTAGAAGCAGCAATATACTCAGCCTCTATTGTAGAATCAGCTACTGTCTCTTGCTTTGAACTTTTCCAGCTAACAGAACCACCATTAAGGCAAAACACAAAACCTGACTGAGACTTATAGTCATCATTGTCAGTCTGGAAACTAGCATCTGTGTAACCCTTTACTGCTAGTTCGTCTTCACCTCCATATACCAAGAATGAATCCTTAGTCCTTTTCAGGTACTTGAGGATATTCTTGACTGCTGTCTAGTGACCTTCACCTGGATTCGACTGGTATCTGCTCGTCATGCTCAAAGCATACGAGACATCCGGACGAGTACATATCATTGAATACATGATAGATCCAATTGCCGAAGCATAAGGGATCTTTCTCATACGCTCCTCATCATCTTGTGATTTAGGACATTGGGCCTTAGAGATCTTTACACCATGAGTCACGGGTAAGTTTTCTCTTTTCGCCTCTTGCATGCTGAACCGTTTCAACACTTTATCAATATATGTACTTTGACTTAGGCCGAGCATTTTTCTTAATATATCTCTATAGATCTTGATACCTAAAATGTAGGCAGTATCGCCCAAATCTTTCATGGAGAAACATTTTCCTAACCATGTTTTTACAGCCTGTAAGGAAGGAATGTCATTCCCAATAATTAATATGTCATCAACATATAATACTAGGAATACAATGTGACTCCCACTAACCTTCTTATATACACAAGGTTCATCTTCATTTTTAATAAAGCCAAATTCTTTGAATGCTTCATCAAATCGAAGATTCCAACTCCGAGAGGCTTGCTTCAATCCATAAATGGATCGCTGCAGCTTACATATATTTCCAGCATCCTTTGGAGTGACAAAACCCTCAGGTTGTGTCATATACACATCCTCAAGGAGATTTCCGTTAAGGAAAGCAGTTTTGACATCCATCTGCCAGATTTCGTAATCATAAAAAGCTGCAATAGCAAGTAAGATCCTGATGGATTTAACCATTGCCACTGGAGAGAAGGTTTTATCATAGTCAACACCTTGAATTTGTTTGAAACCTTTTGCTACCAGTCGGCCTTTATAGGTTTGTACATTACCATCCATGTCGGTTTTCTTCTTGAAAACCCACTTGCACCCGATTGGTTTTACCCCTTCTGGTGGATCAACCAGAGTCCATACTTGGTTAGTATACATGGAGTCCATCTCAGATTTCATGGCTTCAAGCCATTTCTTAGAATCTGGTCCATTCATAGCTTCTTGGTAGGAAGCAGACTCATCTTGATCTATGAGCATCACATCGCCGTTTTGAGTCGCAAGATATCCATAATATCTCTCAGGCTCTTGGCGTGTCCTACCAGATCTACAAATGACTTGTGTAATTTGAGCAGGTTCACTTTCCACAATTTCTTGTGGTTCCTTCTCATGTTCCAACTCAGGTTCAATGATATTTTGTGGTTCTCGAATTTCTTCGAGTTCTACTTTCCTCCCACTGTTTCCTTTAGAGACAAATTCTCTTTCTAGAAAAATACCAGTTCGAGCAACAACCACTTTGTTCTCAGAAGGTTTGTAGAAATAATACCCTTTTGTTTCCTTTGGGTATCCCACAAAATTACATTTGTCAGATTTGGGTCCTAGCTTGTCAGAATCCAGACGTTTTACGAACGCCTCGCAACCCCAAATCTTCATGAACGACATACTAGGACGTTTCCCAGTCCACATTTCATATGGTGTCTTCTGAACCGTCTTTGTAGGAACACGGTTAAGTGTGAATGCAGCTGTCTCTAGGGCATGACTCCAGAAGCTTATTGGAAGATCTGCAAGACTCATCATTGATCGTACCATGTCCAACAAGGTTCGATTCCTCCTCTCAGATACACCATTCCATTGTGTGTTCCAGGTGGAGTGAGCTGTGATATAATACCACACTCCTTTAGAAGGTCATCAAAGTCTTGGCTTTAGTATTCACCTCCTCGATCGGATCGAAGGGCTTTTATGCTTTTGCCAAATTGGTTTTGAACTTCATTCTTGAATTCCTTGAACTTTTCAAAGGATTCAGATTTGTGTGTCATAAGATACACATATCCATATCTACTAAAGTCGTCAGTAAATGTAATGAAGTAATAAAACCTACTTGTTGCTAACGAACTCATGGGTCCACATATATCCCTATGTATAAGTCCCAATACATCGCTAGCCCGTTCACTGTGTCCAGTGAAAGGGGCTTTAGTCATCTTGCCTAATAAACAAGACTCGCATTTCTCATATGATTCAAAATCAAATGAATCCAATAACCCATCTTTATGGAGTTTGGATATGTGTTTCTCATTTATATGGCCTAAACGACAGTGCCAGAGATATGTTAGATTTGAATCATTTGATTTAAATCGTTTTGTATTTATGTTATAGATAGGCATTTCTAAAACAAGAATATAGAGACCGTTAAACAATTGTGCAACACCATAACAAATATCATTTAAGTAAAACAAACAACGATTGTTCTTTATTATAAATGAAAAACCTTTCTTGTCCAAACAAGAAACAGAAATAATATTTTTGCTTATAGCAGGCACAAAATAACAATCTTCTAATTCTAAAACTAGCCCAGTGGGCAAAGATAAATGATAAGTTCCTACGGCCAGTGTAACAACTTTTGCTTTATTTCTAACTCGTAGGTCAACCTCTCCTTTCGCCAAAGTTCTACTCCTTCGGAGTCCCTGCACATTAACACAAATGTGAGAACCACATCCAGTATCCAATACCCATGATGTAGAAGTAGACAAGTTGACTTCTATAACATATATACCTGAATCAGAAGTCTTACTTCCTTTTCTTTTCTTCACTTCTTCCAGATAAGCATGACAGTTCCTTTTCCAGTGTCCAGGTTTTCCACAGAAGTGACATTCACCTTCTTTAGCCACCCCACCTTTAGGTTTTAAAGCCTTTTTGGTTTTGGAATTAGGTTTGGCAAAAGATTTAGATCCTATCTTCTTCTTGCCTTTCTAATTTCCCTTAGCATTCCCCTTTTGCACCATCATTATGGGAGCGGGTCCTGCCTTTTTCATGTTGTTCTCGGCAGTTCTTAACATGCTCAACAACTCAGTAAGGGGTTTCTCAATTTCATTCATAAGATAGTTCATAACAAATTGAGAGTAGCTGTTGTTCAAAGATTGCAAAACAAGGTCAGTTTGGGCTTCCGGAGTGATTGGAAAACCCAACCTATCAAGGTACTCAATATACCCAATCATTTTCAGCACATGTGAACCAACTGGATCACGTTCACCCATTTTGCAGTGATACAACGCCTTGCTTGTATCATACCTCTCCTGTCGAGCATGCCCTTCAAACAATTTCTTGAGATGCTCGATCATCTCATAAGCATCCATCAACTCATGTTGCTTCTGAAGCTCAGCGTTCATGGTTGCTAGCATGACACAACTCACATCCAGAGCATCATCTTGATGCTTCTTGTAAGCATTGTGCTCCGCACGTGGTGCAGTGACTGCTGGTGCTGCAGGAATGGGCCCATCAAGGACATATAGCTTACGCTCTTGTTTGAGGACAATCCTCAAGTTCCTATGCCAGTCAAGGAAATTAATTCCACTTAGCTTGTCATTTTCAAGGACTGATCGTAATGAAAGACTATTTGTGTTGTTGTTGTTTGCCATTTGATATCTACAATTTATAAGTGCAAAAATAATAAGTCAAATTACAGAGTTGATGTTGTATAATTGATAATAGTACATTCAAAATATACCTCCCACTATTTTATTCAAATTAATAGCCCTCACCATTAATTCGGAAAGCATTTTCTATTAAATCTTTCTAGTGAGCCAATATCCATATTTCATTATGCCTTAAGTTAGCTTTGGCTATTCTCTCAAAACATAATTATTTAGGTAGACAACCCTTTGTCAATATATCATATATAACTCCTGGATAGTTCGGTAAACAACATTTGTTTCTAGTCCATCTAATGGTACCAACCAAACTCTATGCCTCTAAGTCTACAATCCTATTGAGATAACTTAGTTAAGTCGGGCCCAATGATTTTAATAGTTTGGATATCACAATTATCCTATCGCATCTTACCTAGATAAATAGGGTACTTTGCTTTGGCAAACCTACATCTATTGATCAAGGTCTTGATGAGTGTTATTCATTGGAAGGCATCTGATTTAGACTTAATAATTTAATGAGGGATTTTATTAATTTAGATCTCACCAATTTTAATCTTATTAAGCATGCACATTATTAATCATATCATATCGCATACAAGCATAAATAAAGTGCAAAATTAAATGTGTCACAGTTATGGCCCAATCCACTGTTAATCTTTTCAAACTAATGAAAGATTGAAGGTCAATCTAAGGTGGTAAAAGATCTTAAAATAAATAGCTTCCTTGGAACTTCCTCTAGCATATGCCTCCTCTTCATCATCATCTTTCCATTGTGTTCTCCATCTTGACATCTTCATCAATTACAGATTATTACATGACACAAAGAAACCTCGAGTTACATTCGAGGGGATTTAGATGAGAAGAGAATATTACATTAGAATTTATAGAAAGGCACGACATGCAAGCCGTATTTCAAAACCAAAAACCACTAACCTATGGGTCAAAAGGTCATTATTGTGAACCATGCATATCACAATAAGCACATAATAATTTATATATAATTAAAGAAAACTATATATAAAATATAGGGGACACGACCATTGTGAGCTACGACGGGGGGGTCCAAGGGGGGGTTTCCCCCCTGGCGGTGGTCCGGCTGACCGATCAGCCGGCGAGTGGTCTTGCTGACCGATCAGCGAGCGGGGTCGGGGGCAGCGCCCCTGGAAAAAAATTTCGAACTACATTCTGTATTGCAGAATTTTTCCATACGAATCTCTGAAACAGTTTCAAAATCATACATTTTGATCCACCAAAACACCCATAATAACAAATCATATATGTCCAGTTTCGATTGAATCATATTAAAACGAATAACAGTACACCCAGAATTTATCATATATTTCCAGTTTCGATTAATCATATTAAAAAGATTCTTCATGCTTCTAATCCGATTAGAATAGTTATATTGTTATTCCACCGATTAAAGATACGATTAACAGTATCATCATATATATTACCAGAATACACATACAACATAATATCATAAATTCAATTTTATATCGGTAAACATGCATCATCATATATCATATATATCGAATACAATTAAAACACGTAATCTGAATTAATCTTTTCGCAAGTAGCTCTGATACCACTGTTGGGCTTCGGCACAGACACGCACAGCGGAAATTAAAATTTTAAAGCAATTTATGAAATCCTAAAACAGGATCCATGCGAAAAATCAATTAATTCAGAGGTTTAGAGATTATACCATATATGAAAAAAAATGAGAATCTGAAACCGATTGCGCCTCGAATCTCCAACGCAATACAAACCGATTGCGCCTCTACGGTATCCACATGAACGCCGCACGAACCGTCGAACGATTCTGCAATAAGAATGACTTTCGGTACTAGCCACCAAAAGGAATTGATTTTTTGAAAATGTTCTCTCTAGTCTCTCTCTAAGAGCGGCTAGGGTTTTTCAATTATGATATATCCCTAAGTAGCTGCTATATATCATATATATAGTAGTTAAAAGGAATTAATCAAATCAAAACCTATTTTCATAAAATCCAAATTTATATATATATATATATATATATATATATATATATATATCTCATAATTAAGTCTTACTTAATTAATATACATATATACAAATTATCCTTTTAATTTAAATTCGTGATTTAAATACTATTAATCATATTAATATATTTAAATCCTTAAAATTTAAATTAATTCCCTTTTAAATAACGTTCTATGTGTGTGACCCTATAGGTTATTATTACGTTGGCAATAATTTTAAAATCATATTATAAAATTATAAATAGTGAGCGGCATCTAGTAATGCATCACTGCTTCCCAAGTAATAATAAGATCGATGATTCGATGCAACCTTTTCGTGACCAATGTTTCAATGTAATTTAATCCTTTTGACCTTAATATCCTAGATTAAACTCGAGTCATGGAATGTGTCATACTCTTCATAATTTAATCTGAGTTTTCTTGATCAATGAGTAGACTATATGAAACAAATCACTATTTGAGCATGGCCATGCATTTCATAGTCCTACTCAATCAAGAGGCCTATGGATATCACCCATAATATATAGGATGGTTAAATTCCATCTAGATCACTCATTTTTCTCACACGATTAATGATGAACCCAATAATCACCTTTATAGTCCACCCTATTAAAGGTGACATTTGATGATATCAAAGTACATAAATTCTCGTGTAGTAATATAGCGATTTCAGGTCGAAGGACCATTACATCATTGTCACTATGAGAATTACTAATGACACTTCGCATAATGCTCCATATAGAATTCTCATGGTGGGTCTGTCCAGTACATCGTTCTCTAACATGTACCTATGCATTGACTTAATATCTCATATATTTATGACCAATGAGATTTGGTCATCAGTCAATCCACATACTAGTCTCAATGCATCATTGTTGTCCCATCAACAATGATACTCGACTAGGGACATTTAAGAACACAGATATTAATGGTAATATATAATCTCATGTTCAAGTCACATACTTGAAACTATATAATTTGTATCATTATTCTAAGGAATTTTATTATGTACAATTATATTACGTAGTAAATAAAACTATAATAAAATCATATATTTATTCAATCAAATATAATATCAAAATATTAAGCAATTATATCAAATAATTGGCCTCTAGGGCATAAACTCTAACACAATCAACTGCAACTAATGTATTCAAAAGGACAAGGAGGAAGGAGTCTAAACAATAGGGGAATGTGTTTAATGGATATTAAGTTTATATTTATTTTAATGGATATTAAGTTTATATTTATTTTGTTTAATGTGGGTAGGAATATGATATATGGTATATTTTGTTTATGGGAATGGATATGGTATGAAAAACTTAGATGAACCATTTTGTATTTGGAAGAAACAAGTTGGTATGAATATGATATATGGTATATATTTGGAACATTGTATTGGGTTTTGATGTGTAAGTTTATGAATTGAAGGAAATTAATGCAGATGCCTTAAATGGCCATTTCAGCTGTTGCTTATTATGTATTATGGTTGTATGTGCTCTGTCTCTGTCTTGATGCCCTATTTTTGTGTTGCTGTAGTATGTTGTCTCTATTTTTTTGCAATAATGTTGATGTTGCAGCTCTGTCTCTGTCTTGATGCCCTGTTTTGGAAATAAGGCCTAATGAACTAGGAAATGCAAATGAGTCTCATATGGCTCCACTAACATAGCACTAACACAGAGTTGTCTTGATGCCTTGTCTTTGCAGTAAGGCCTCATTAAACCTTATTACAATTCATTAAACATAACAAAGCTGCATTAAAACACAGAGTTACCAAAATCAATCCATTGCATTCTAATTCCAAAATCAAACCATTACATTCAGCTACCAAAATAACTCCATTACATAATAATTCCAAAATCAATCCATTACATTCTAATTATAAAATCAAACCATTACATAGCACTACCAAAATAAATCCATTACATAATAATTCTGGATTGTCACCATTACATTCAACTGCATACCAAAATCAATCCATTACATCCATCTAAATCATCCTAATTCACTTCATATACATGATGAGAAAACATAAAACCCAAGATATGACAAGAAACAAGATTAATTTTTTCTCTCTAGCTACAACTTTGTTAATTGAAGTCTTCAGTGTATTAACTTCCCTCTCCAATTCCTTGATTTCCACCTCATGCCCAACTAGAATGTTAAACCATTTATCAATTTTATGAAGTTCATTTCTTAATCGATCAATAACCTCCTTTGATCTTGTAGTAAAAGGGGCATCATACCATTTAAAGAATCCACAATAAGCATTCTTATCTTGTGTACAATATATATATATATATATATATATATATATATATATATATATATATATATATATTTATATCAGTAATTTAACAAGAAATTAATTCCACATTAACATTAAGCTAATTATACATTATTCCGTGTACAAAAAATATATATACAAGTAATTTAAAAAAAATTTAAATTCACATTAAGCAAATTATACAATTATTAACAATTTATACCTTGTATCTACTGCATCCTACAAACCTCCTACCCGGATGAGATGTTCCAAGCTTCCAAGCTTCCCACATCCGTGTGCTTATTCCACAGTAACATTGCACCGGAAGATGAGGCCTTTGCCATTGTATTTGATGAGATGAAGATATCTCATCTGTGTCATCTCCATGAACAAAAACTCCAGATGAAGAATTCATGATGAATAATCAATCGTATACACAACAAAGAGCAGCAGAATCGATTTTGACTCAAGAAGTGAAGAGGAGAATCAATCGAACCAAACGAGCAGCAGAATCGATTTTGCACAGAGAATCGCTCGAGCCCTAATTTTATTTCTCAAATCTGATAAAGTCATTGCAACTCTGTGTAATATTGAACATGTGACAAGCACATGATATACACCTGGCAAATGGATTGTACATATCAGTAAAAATCTTCATGTGAGCTACATACTCACGATTTTCGTCTGGTTTTTGGACGAAAATTAAAATTAATGACCATTTTGTAATATTTGAGAGTACAATTATTCGATTGTAACAAAAAAAGTTTCGGTAACCACAATAAAAATCAGACTCTAGTACAGTGACCAAAAAGTGATTTATCCCAAAATCAAATTATTTCTTTAATTTTAAGCGGAGAAAGTATTTATTTTTATCCTATAAAGTGATATGAACTACATGTCGTTAATTTTTTTTAATCGATTCGATCTTATTATATTGCAATTATTATATTTCTAAATAATGTTAGGTGTAAGTTTAGAAAGAATCATCTTTTTATAAATGCATCTTTAATTTTAGAATTAATGCAGTATTAATAAAGAATAGTTTGTTAATGTTTAATAAAAATAGATCGTTCGCCAACCTTATGTCATTTATAATCCTTAATCATTAGAAATAAATAAATTTCACAAATATAAAGAAATTCACAAACAAATCAAGCCTGAAAATAGTTTTAAACTTTCATGTTGAACAACTCAAATAAGGATATTCGATAGTGCTAATTCGGTTGCACATTACAACAAAGAAATTCTCTATGATATTTAAATATTATAATGACAATTTTATGTATAATTTTTGTTGTTGTTATGAAATCATTATTATTAAATATTTAATAATTAATTAAGTATTTCAAGTTAGATATGGAAAAAGAATGTGGGATGAATATATATACATTATTATAATAATATATTTATATTAAGAATGAAAAAAAGAAGTCAACATGACTTAAATTGGATATATTCTTGAATTAAGGCTATGTATGCTTTCAATGAAATTATTGTCTTATAATCAGTTTCATTCATTGATGGTATTAAGTAATAAAAGTAAGGATATGGGATTTAGTCAATTTAGTAAATTTAGGGGATTTAGTCAATTTAGTATATTAAATTATATGAAGCAATCATGCATTATAATAGATATACAAAGTATGTATACTTGCCTAAATAAATGTGGTAAATAAAATTTATATATATTCAAACATAATGAGAGTCTAAGTTAAATGATTTGGACTATATTAATTAAGGTTGTAAGCTTATTTCATTTTATCTAAGTGTTATGGGTTATTGCTAACTTAGATGAGTGCATTGAGCCCAAATCAAAGGCCTTACCCAACCTTTTCTTTGTCCAGTCCGGCAGCCTATGAAGGAGAATGAGAGCTGACCATTGTTGTATTTGAGAGCCAGTTAAATTAAGTTAGTAGTGCAGTGAATTAGTTAATTAGTTCAGTTAGTTAACAACCCAGTTAGAGGCTAGGGACTTGTAGGGTGGCTGGGATAAGACTAATAGTACAGGGGTCAAGTAGGTTGCAGTGTAAGAGGTAACAGTTGAGCCTTATAAAGGCCATGTAGGAGCCAGATAGAATGCTCAAAGGGAGATATGTAGCACTGACCTTGTAGGGGATGGATAGAGGTTAGGGCTGTTCATAAATTTCGATATTTTTGGTTTTCTAGGTGAACCAGACCGGTCGGTTTGATACCAAAAAAATGGTTTGAAACTGGTTCGGTACAAACCAGTTTTCGGTTCCGGTTACTAGTTTCATAGGTCCGATACATACCGTACCGAACCGGTTGTATCGATAAAAAATCTTTTTTAAATAATTTTTTACTTAGCCTTGTAAAATTGGTTTGAAGTCTTCTCTATTTATATAATAGAAATAACACAAGAAAAGCCATAATATAATATTTAGGACTTGCTAAAATTATTGGTGGTCTCCCCTATTTATAAAATAGAGGTAAGACAAAAGAACACAAATTAGACAATGTGAGATATTGGTAAGATAAGAGAACACATATAATTGTTTGAAAGTCCCACATTGATTAATAAAAGACAATCAAGTGAAGGTCAAGTATTCAAGTCCCACATTGGTTATTTTTATAAAATTCTACGGAAGTTTTCCTTATAAAAGACTACCAAGTGAAGGTCAAGTACTCAAATCCCACATTGGTTAGTTTTATAAAGTCTAAGGAAATTTTTCTTATAAAAGACTATCAAATGAGACCTTCTTTGCCAAGTCTCAATTAGTTATAAATTATAAATGTCTAAGAGACTATCAAGTGAGACCTCAATAGCCAAGTCCCACATTGGTTATTTTATAAAGGTCTAAGTCCCACATTAGTTATTTTATATTTTATAAAGGGCTAAGTCCCACATTAGTTATTTTATACTATTAATAGGCAAGTGCCACATTGATTATTTTATAAAGGTCTAAGTCCCACATTAGTTATTTTATATTTTATAAAGGGCTAAGTCTCACATTAGTTATTTTATATTATTAAGTATCAAGTAAAGTTTTTTTTATAAAAATAGTACCAAGGGAAAAACATTAATAGTTGGTGGTTTAGAAGTTCTATATTGATTGGTAAAAGTAAAAGAAATTAGATAAACTTAAATACATTAATAAATTGGTGGTTTAAAAGTTCTATATTGATTAATAAATTGGTAAAAGTAAAAGAAATTAGATAAACTATTTATCAATAAGTTGGGAAAGATCTGCTCCAAAGTTAGAATAAAAGTCTTACTTAATTGGATAAAATATGGTTGTTTGCAATTTAAGGAAGGCCTTAATACTTGGTGGTCTCCAAGTCCCACATTAGTTATTTATAAAAAGTTTAAGGAAGTTTTCCTATAAAAAAACTACAAGTGAGACCTTAATAGTCAAGTCCCACATTGGTTATTTTATATAAGTTTAAGTAAGTTTTCCTTATAAAAATACTACCAAGTGAGATTTTAATAGCCAAGTCCCACATTGGTTTTTTTATAAATGTTTAAGGAAGTTTTCCTTCTAAAAAGGCACATGACCTTAATAGCCAAGTCCTACATTGGTTATTTTATAAAAGTCCAAGTAAATTTTTCTTATAAAAAGACTTCCAAGTCTTTTATTTTTTATTGGGCTGAATTTTGGCTTAAAGAAGCTGGGCCTAGTACAATTCTTGGGTTTCTTGACCTTGGGCCGAATTTTGGTTGAAAAACAAGTCATGTGCCTGCTTTTTCTTTGGCTGATTTTGGTTAAAATTGGGCTGAGTTTTGGTTAAAATTTGGGCCGGTTCTAGTAAGTTAAAAATTGGTACCGAATCGGCTATTCGGTTTGGTATACCGGTTCAATCGGTACTGGTATCGATATTGTATTTTGGGTATTATCAATATTCGGTTCGGTTCAGTCTGATTTTTTACCGGTGAACACCCTTAATAGAGGTAATGATGGAATGCAGTTAAGGGACCAAATAGGTTGATTTCAAGAATAAAACTCGACAATATATGGCCAAGCCTTCACCCCAGTCCAACTAGCTTTATCGAAGTGCTGAGTTTTCTTAAAATCAATAGCAGTCATATAGAGAGAGTGATAGAGCTTTGGCTGGGAAGGGAAGAAAAATTAAGCAACAAAGCAAGCATCATTCTCTAAGCTAGCAAGGTAAGCAAACTATAGCCCTATTCCATTCCATTTCCATTTCCTTTTTAGTGAAACCAATTGTTAGTGGCTATAGAACTGGCTGTGATGGTTGTTATGTTATGTTGTTATTGTTGTTGTAGCTGTTATGTTGTTATTATTGTTGTAGTTGTTATTGTTGTGGTTGTTATGGATGAATGTTGTTATTTATGGTATATGATAGAAGTATAAGTAGTAACTATATGTTTATAATCGTGGTTAGCTTGTTGTAAATGAACTGCACACCAAGTGTTTGAGTAAATGATTATGTAAGGATGATGAGTGGGTTTTATATCTACGAATTTGATACTTTCGGACTTAAATGGTTGTTAATCCTTGTGTTTTAGTATTATTTTATTGCGTTGCATTATGTTTGTGTTGCAGGTTTAGGTTGTGTTGGTTAAGGCATGGATTGGTTGGCAAAGTAGCAGAAGCAGAACAAAAGTTGAGAAGTCCAGAGCATATACCCATCGGGGCGGGCATTTCCTTAACAAATTTACCCGCCGGGGCGGGGGTCCATACCATCAGGAAAGTTTGATGCCCACTGGGGCGGGGTTATCCAGAGTAAAGTTTGATGCCCACTGGGGGTGTGCGACAAGTTTTGCAGTCTTCTATTGCAATTCTAACTCTAGTGTTGCGGAGCTGGTGGATTCAGTACGTGATTGGGATGAGATAAAAGGCTGATTCAGTTGCAGAGAAGCAATATCATTGACCACAAACATCATTGTTCATCACAATTAACAAACCCTAGTTTTTATCATGATTTTAGAGGAATTGACGCAAGGAGGTTAGAGCACGAAGATTACAGAGGAATTGAAGAAGAGCGGTGGTTCTTTTTACTATTTTCATTCTTTAAACTTGTCTATGTATCCAGGATGCTTGATTCTTTGTTGATTTTAGTTTTTAATTCATTAGTTATGAACTAAATTCTCTTTTAAGCCTATGATGGATCTTTATGCGTAGTGAGGATTGTCATGCTTCTATTTTAATTTAATAATGTTATTTTCAATTCATCTATTATGGTTTATGCTTAATTTATGAGTTTCTTGATCACCAATTCTTTGTGAACCTATATGAACTCGAGAGATGAAATATGGGTTTAGACTTAATCATAATAGCGCGTGATTGCGATTTCTGCATATTGTTGGGATTCATAATTTATGTCTAGGATAGAGATATACCTATACATCACATGTAATCTTATGAGAACTTGTGAATAAACCTTCTTTAATTGTAATTCACATAGAGATATAGTGAATTAGTTAAGTAGGGTGTTCTTCTTAATTCTATCATTTGTGGATTTAAGTTGATATGGGTATAGTGCATCGAGAGATGGTTATATTTACTTTCGTGTTCTTGATTAACGAACTGGAATATTTAATTTGAATTAAAAAGAAGTGTGTCAATCTAAGTGAAGCACAAAGTGAAATTGTAGGCTTAATTCTCCAATATTTGATTAAAGTTTATGGTAGTTAGTTGATTTTTATTTATTTAGTAATTTTTCATTAATTGCATTATTTAATCATTAGTATAATAAAATTGAGATAAAACAAGATTGGTAATTGTTAGGAAAAAATTCAATATCTTTCTCTGTGGGAATGATACTTTACTTATCATTATATTACTTGTTGATCACGTATACTTGCGTGCTGTGCGTACTTAGATTTTACAACTACACCAGCAAGTTTTTGGCGTCATTACCGGGAATAGATAATTTAGTTTACCGTTCAATACCAGTTTAATTATATCAATTTTAGTTAAATACTTTTTCTTTTTTTTTTGTTTTATTTCTTGTTTTAGGTTCTCCTGAATAGTGTATGCAAACTCGGTCAAAGAAGCCAGACTTATTACCTTACGAGGACGATATTGAAAGAAGGTTTCAACGATTGAGTAAGTGGATAAAAGAGACTAGAGAGAACTTCGAAAAATAAGAAATAATGGTTACGGAAGATCAGAAAGCACTGCGGAATTATGCCACACCAAGGGTAACCGAGATTCAATCGAGTATTACTAGACTTACGATTACTTCTAACAATTTTGAGATAAAGCTTAGTACAATATAGATGATTCAGAACTCAGTGCAGTTTTGGGGTTTGGCTAACGATGATCCGAATGATCATCTTGTGAGCTTTCTGGAGATATGTGATACCTTCAAGTACAATGGGGTATCAGATGATGCAGTGAGACTTCGTTTGTTCCCATTCACATTGAGAGATAAGGCGAAGAGTTGGCTACATTCATTTTGAGCAGGTTCAATTACTACTTGGGATGACCTGGCTCAGAAGTTCTTAGCAAAATTCTTCCCACCGACTAAGACAACAAAAATGAGGAATGAGATTACTATGTTTGAACAACAGCATGGGGAGTTACTGTATAAAGCTTGAGAGAGGTATAAAGAGTTATTAAGGAAATGTCCACAACATGGATTTCCAAGTGGTTGTAGATGAACACCTTCTATAATGGATTGAATAATAATCTTCAGACTAGCATAGATGCAGCGTCGAGAGGAGCATTTATGACTAAGAGGTTTGAGGAGGAATATGATTTAATTGAGACTATGACAGCTAATAACTACCAGTGGCTAATTGCAAGTATGACTCAACCTAAGGCAGCTGAGGTGTTAGAAGTGAATGGAGTTACAGCCTTAGCAACTCAAATTTTTGTGGTATCAAAGAAAATGGATGCCCTCACGGGAGTACAGATTCAGCAGGTAGCATATGCATGTGAATTGGGAGCTAGAATTTTCATAACCTAAGTGCTAAAACCTTAGGGTTAAACCCTAAGGGTTTGGAGAATGTCAAGAATTCCATTAAATCTAATTTGCAAAAGACCAAAATGCCATTTTAGGTTTCTTTAATAAGATAACTTGTAGGAATTGCAATAACTTTAGTTGTTGAACTAATCTTGACTTTGTATAGCCTACTAGCACAACACATCAGCCTATATGCCAGCCATTTCATCAAAATTCATTGCACATGTTGATTATATAAAGATTGGGAGAGAGAAAAATCATAAACTTGGCCATTTTTGCAACTTGCTCTCAACGACTCCCTCTCTAACCTCAACCTCCGAAATTTTAGAGTGGATCAGTCACCAAATTAGCCCTAGCAACATCAAGATCATTTAAGGGGAATCAAGATCAAAATTGGAAGCTAGATAGGTATAATCGAAATTTCAATTTTGATCTTTGTTGCTTAGAATTTTTTTGTGTTATGTGTTTAGATTCATGCTAGAAGACGTTTTTAGTTGATCTATGTTTATATAACACGGATCCATAACATTAAAAGGCTTTAAAATGAAGTTTTTCAAAAACTGTTTTGGGCAGTTTCTATAGCCTGACAAGCAAATGTCAGCCGATATAGATCCTTATGTGTTTATGATTTTTGTTGTTTAAAAGCTTTAATATGTAGCCTGGTATGTTTTCTTTGATCTTCAAGTGGTATTATAGCCATTTGATGTCGAATTAAAGTTATTTAAGGTCAAACATCGTTGGCCGATGTTGACCGAGCCGGATCTGGGAAAGCCCAGAAATTCATATCAGCGTCTGACAAGATTTCTAAGTCACTTGATCTGTCATGATATTGGTGTTATGATATATTTGTTGTAATGAATCTGTAGCCCGAAAGATGAAGTCTAGATCCATGCTTTTAAAACATTAAAATAATTCATAGATTGATTAGACCAGTTGGTCAAAATGACCCATTTGGTCACGATTTGCAATTTCTAGGAATTTCCAAAAAAGTTTGAACAAGTTGTCTAACAGAGTTTGACCGTGTGTTTTATATTGATTCTGTTGATGATAATCTAAGTTTTTGTTTTAGTAATGTACCTTGACACTAGAAATACAAATTTCAGCCATCAAAACACATAAACCATGCCCAGAAAATAGATTAAATTAAGCTTGAAAGTAACCACCCGAATCTGTCTAGGCCCAGAAAACTCAGATGTTGTCCTGACAGAAACTTTGGAGATTTAGATCTCCTTTCTGTGATGTTGTTTAACCAAAGTGTTGGTTGGATATTGTAGTGTGACATTAATACTACAACAACAAAGTTTTAGTTAACTCAGAAGCGTTTTAATCAAAGAGATATTCATGGTCAAAGTGGCACCCTTGCACTGCCAACTGTCAGTGTTCTTAAGGCCAAGAACACCTATAGCGACAAAAAGTGTCGCTATAGGCCATTAGCGACGAATTAATTAATTTATTTTTCTGATTTTTCTGGAAAATGATTAAAAAATAGAAATAAATTCTAAAAATTAACAAAAATGGTTTTAAAAATTATTTGAAATTATGAAAAATAATTTTTGACCAATTGGAATAATTTTCTTTAATATTTATAATTATTTAATTATTAATGGTATTTAATTTATTTAATTAGTGTATTAAATAAATTAGAGAAAAATAATTTAATATTATGAAAAATCATTTTAAATAAGAATAATGTATTTAAAAATATTTTGAGTTATAAAATGTAACTTTTAATATTTTTGGAGAATTTTCATTAATAATTTAATATTAATGATATTAGATTTATTTGATTATTAAATTAAATAAACAAGATAAAAATAATTTTAATGATTTAAAAATTATTTTAATTGAGAATAAAGTGTTAGAAAATATTTTAAATTATAAAATATAATTTTCAATATTTTGGAGAACTTTCATTAATAAATTACTATTAATGATGTTTGATTTATTTAATTATTATATTAAATAAATGAATTAAAAATGATTTTATTGATTTAAAAATCATTTAAAAATGAGAAAAATGATTTAAAAATATTTTAAGTTATATTTAATGACTTTTAAAAGTTGGATAATAATTCATTAATATTTATATATTAATGGTGATGATTTAAAAATGATTTTAATTATTTTAAAAATCATTTAAGTAGAATATTGATGATTTAAAAATATTTTAAGTTATTGATGATAACTTTAATATTTTGAAAAGTATGTTATTAATATTTTGATATTATTAAATATTAATAATGATACGATTAATTGATAATTAAATCATTTAAAAATGATTCTGATATTTGAAAAATTATTATAAATTATAATAATTGCTTGATAATTATTAAAAGCTTCCGAAAAATATTATTAATGATAATTGACTTATCTAAATTAATATTGAAGCTTAGAGACCACGCGTAATTGACAGATAACTGTGTTAATTGTCAGATAGGATGACCAGAACACCGAGAATGGACCGAAGTCCAACCAGACTAAATTAGTTTGACTTGTTAAGTGTTTATATAGGTTATAAACACTAATGTGGCTATGTGGTAATGTGTCTAGGAGAAGTTTGACTGTGAACTACAGTGTTGTACGTTATGTGGATTATTGTGCTAATTGTTAGACCGATATTATTGGTTATAGGTCTTTCGAAAGCAGATAATTATTTTTGTAGCTGTAATCAACGGAAGTGGCAAGTTCCCTAACTCAACCTTGAGTTATTTCATTCAATTATTATTGGTGGATAATTATTGCTAATTATACCACGTCCAGGGATTAATTATTTAAATTAAATTATTGAATTAGAAAATATATATTCGTAGAATTATTGTTGTTGGATATTCATATCTGTAGAAGTTAGAATTGAAAGTAAAGATAATTCCTGTTTATTGTCAAATTATGTTGAGAAATGTCTTAGCCAATTATTCTGGTTAGACAAACATTTGTAAAAACTTGTTAGGTTTGAGAAGAGAAGCAAATAGAATTTGAAATCCCAGTATTTCGTTGTAAAATCAAACTTTTGATTCTAAGACTGAGAAGAACAACCTTTTATATAAAGGGAACATTTTATTGGTCGTGAATTCGACCTTTGCGCGCGTTTTGAGTATTATGCATAATATAGGGTATAATAAGCTGATCACTTGTTGTACTTACAGAGGGGTATGATTTAATCTTTATGGTTATCTGATACACCTGAGTATTTATCAAAGTAAATCTTTGATATCTACCCGAGAAAATAAGTTCGAAGATTTTGTGTGATCGCTCAGTATAAATCTGGAAAACATTCCACTTTGATATTTCGTAGAATTGATTCTTGATTATTCATTAGAATATCGTAGAAACTTTGAAAGCGTTGTACTCTTTCATTATTGAATTATTGTGTTGTATAGAATACGAGAAAACTTGTTATTGAATAACGATTTGTTTAGCCATTTCAAAGTTCCCCGAACTTTGATTTCATTCTATCAAAATAGATAGACTGTTGTTTTTGAATTCTTATACATTTATTGTATGTCTTAACTTGCGGTGCAAATTAGTTGCTCACCCTTGCTAAATAAAACTTTTCAGCTAGGGGCGAAGTTGCAGGAGGTGCTACAAAGGACAAAGCCAAAGGAGTAGTTATAAATTAGTTATGTTAAACAATATTATTTATATTGTTGTATTGTAAACCCTTTTTGTATATCTAAATGGTATGTTTGTAAAGTTAAGGTTAGAAAACCTGGGTGATGTATTATTAAACTCTGATAAAAACTTATGAAAGTTACTATCTATATATATTATGGGTAGTTAAATGTTATTTATATTGTGGATCGTGAACACCAAACTCGGGGGTCAGGTAACCCGGATTTGGGGGTGTCACAGGTTGGTATCAGAGCTGTAGTGACCAAGGTGTCACCAGCTGGTAGTGGAGCTGTAGGTTATAAACCTTAAGTGGGGTGGGGGGAAACCCTAGGATTATGACCATAGCGAGATAGAGAATACTCATTTAGAGTATTAAGTGAGGGATCGTTGAAGTGTATCGATAGTAAGATAAGTAAATTCGTAGTGAGAGAAATTTGTACTGGTGAAGTACTAATCAAGTTATTTAAACTAATTGTAGGATGTCGGGAGAAGATAAGATAAGTACGGAGATGCCAGCGGCTGTCGCACCAATGCCAGTAGCCGAGGTGCCAGCACAGAGCGAATCGGTTGAAGAAGTGGAGAAAGATGAACCAATGATCAATCTTGGGAGTGATCATGACGATTATCCTGAGATGTATCTAAGTGGTGATGAGGAGGCGGAGTCTGAAGAAGCTAAGGTGGAACTAAAGAATAAGATCAAGGTTGGTGAACAAGATCAGATATTTGTGGAAGTCTAAGAACTCCGAAGCAAAGTATTTCTTTTGGAGGAGTTGTGGAAGACGGAGCGGGCATTACGCGAAATAACTGAAGAACGGAACGAGCTGAAAGCGCAGGTGGAGATGATGAAGGCTGAAGGTGGTGGATCGTCTGAAGGAACCGGCAAGAAGGACAAGAAGAAAAGAAAGAGGAACAATGACAACTCTGGAAATTCGAACCCGAAGAAAAAGAAAGCATGTAGTAAGTGTGGTAAAACTCACGTGGGGGAATGCATGATGTGGAAGAACGTGTGCTTCAACTGTAAGTAGGAAGGACATATCTCTTTGCATTGTCCTAAACCGAATATGAGGAATGTTTTTCCTGTGGGCAAACGGGGCATGGATTTAACAAGTGTCCCAGCAAGAAGAAGATTAGTGAAGGAAGTGGTCGGTAGACAACTTAGATATATGTAATCATATCTTTTGGTAGAAGTTTCTGATATTAAGATATGTAATATCAAGAACGATGTTTGAACATATGTAAATATATGTTTGTATGAATAAAATCCTTATTTTCTATATGAATATAAGATTAAAATGAAATTGTGTGTTCTTAAAACTCATACTTATGGTATGTTCATGACTCATAATTATATGAAATGTCCTGAACCCCTCAGCGAATGGACGCCAAAGGTCTGACTAGGATAAGTTCATACACTCATATAGTTGTGGCAAGTTACTGAACTCCTAAGTGTGGTAAGTTTGATGAACTGGAAATAGTAATGTGAAATTGGAGAATGCCAACTTTTTGTGTAAAGTTGGGGAATTGCAACTTTTGTAAAGTTGAGTGTATTAATCCTAGTATTATTTTAAAGGGATAGTTATATGTGTTAAGTACTATAGGTACTAGGTGCTATTTGAATAAATATGCGATTACTTGAGAATTATGTGTTGAATTCTTATTGTGTTAAGAATTTGTGTAGAATAAGAGTATTAATATAAGATTTTCATTTAAATCAGATTATGCCGCCTAGAAGACAGAATTGAAACCAAAGAGAAGAACAATCAGTAAATAACGAAGGAGGTCAAGTGGACCCGATGCAGAATTTTGTGGTTATGCTGGCCCAAGCTATGGAAAATAGGGCTCCAGCCAGGGGAAGACCAAAGAATCAGCCAGCCGACAGATTGGCTACTTTTAAGGATTTTAAAGCGGTAGGACTGCCTGAATTCAAGGGGACTACGGATCCGATCGAAGCCCAAACTTGGGTGAAAGAGATGGAGAAAGCGTTCGTGATTGCGAGAGTGGCAGAAGAGCAAAAGACGGCTTTTGCAACATATCTAATGAAGGGAGAAGCCAATTATTGGTGGGAAACCAATCAAGCGAGAGCGGGTACAGCGGTGGTGACGTGGGCCAGATTTAAGGAGTTTTTCTTTGAGAACTACTTCTCATCGAGTATGCAAGCTCGGATGGAAGTTAAGTTCTTGGAACTTAAGCAGGAGAACATGTCTGTTTCTGAATACGCAACTAAATTCAACGAATTGGCACGATTTGCACCTCATTAGGTGGACACAGAAGCACGAAAAGCAAGAATATTTGAGAACGGATTGAAGCCGGAGATTTACAACAAAGTAGCTGTGCTGCAGATCAACACTTTTGCGGTTCTATTGGAGAAAGCATTAATTGCGGAAGGAGGAAGCGAGGCTGCATCTCGTTTTCATCAGGAGAATAAGAAGAATACCAATGAGGGTGGAAGTAGTGGTGTTAGTAACCCGAATAAAAAGAAGTGGAGTGAGAATACCCAATCGGGTAATAAAATTGAAGGGAATAGGAAGGGAGGGGAGCCATGTGCAAATTGTGGGAAGAATCATGCAGGTGTTTGTTTGAAGAAGAAGGGGGTTTGTTACAACTGCGGACAAGAGGGGCATATGTCGCCAAATTATCCCAGCCCGAAAAAGATTCAAGGTTGCTATGCGTGTGGATCGATTGATCATCTGGTGCGAAACTGTCCGAAGAAGAATGCAGAAAAAGAAAGTGTCAACAAGGGACCTGGTGGTAGAACCTTGGCGATTCGAGGACCTGCACAGCCAGGAAGACCAACAGCCCGTACATTCAACATGACGGCGCTAGATGCAGTGGCTACTCTGGAGGTAGTAGCAGGTAATGATTTCGTTTAGAAATTTAATTACGCGATTGATATTGGATAAATATGGCTGTGAATTATTTTCTTTTATAGATTCAAGTCATACGTTAGAATTTTAAACACAAATTAATATTGTGTTGATAAAAATGAATTAATAATACAACTTTAAAAGTTTGTAAAGAATAAGAAAGCGGAGATTCCGAGGACGGAATCCTTTTAAGGAGGGGTGAATGTGATAACCTAAGAATTCTAATAATCCAAAATTTTTTGAATAATTTTTTTTTAATTAATATTAATATTATTTATAAATTTTGTGACAAGTATCTGTGATACGAGTCTCGAAAAAGTCAATTTGTGTATTGACTAATAAATTTAGAGTAGAGTTGTGCTTAACAACTTTAGAAAACCCTAGCCCTAATTTTCGGATAGGGATTCGGTAGAAAATATAATTAAAATAATTATATTGCTAAGAATGTGTTTGTACTGTATGTTGATTATGTTGATCAATAATTGATCAGATAAGGTTTGTAATTAATAAACCTTAATAAGGGATTTAAAACCCTAATCTTAAATTTGGAAAATAAATTGTACAATTAAAAACCTTAATTGTACGCTGGGAAACCCTAATTTAAATCTGGGATTTCCTAAACCCTAATTAGGCAACCCTAATTTTTATTAGCATGCCTAAAGTGATTTTTAAACTTAAATATGATTAGAAAACTCTAATTATATTTTTGTATGTTAAATTTCTATTTTAGAAACCCTAATTTTATTTTAGAAAATTTATTTTCTAATTTATAAACCCTAAATTTGGAATTTTGGGAGCTAGAATTTTATAACCTAAGTGTTAAAACCTTAGGGTTAACCCTAAGGGTTTGAAGAATGTCAAGAATGCCATTAAATCTAATTTGCAAAAGACCAAAATGCCCTTTTAGGTTTCTTTAATAAGCTAACTTGTAGGAATTGCAATAACTTTAGTTGTTGAACTAATCTTGACTTTGAATAGCCTACTAGCACAACACATCAGCCTATATGCCAGCCATTTCATCCAAATTCATTGCACATGTTGATTATATAAAGATTGGGAGAGAGAAAAATCATAAACTTGGCCATTTTTGCAACTTGCTCTCTAACCTCAACCTCCGAAATTTTAGAGTGGATCAGTCACCAAATTAGCCCTAGCAACATCAAGATCATTTAAGGGGACTTAAGATCAAAATTGGAAGCTAGATAGGTATAACCGAAATTTCAATTTTGATCTTTGTTGCTTAGAAATTTTTTTGTGTTATGTGTTTAGATTCATGCTAGAAGACGTTTTTTTAGTTGATCTATGTTTATATAACACAGATCCATAACATTAAAAGGCTTTAAAATGAAGTTTTTCAAAAACTGTTTTGGGCAATTTCTATAGCCTGACAAGCAAATGTCAGCCGATATAGATCCGTATGTGTTTATGATTTTTGTTGTTTAAAAGCTTTAATATGTAGCCTGGTATGTTTTCTTTGACCTTCAAGTGTATTATAGCCATTTGATGTCGGGAATTAAAGTTATTTAAGGTCAAACATCGTTGACCGATGTTGACCGAGCCGGATCTGGGAAAAGCACAGAAAATTCATATCAGCGTCTGACAAGATTCTAAGTCACTTGATCTGTCATGATATTGGTCTTATGATAATTTGTTGTAATGAATCTAGCCCGAAAGATGAAGTCTAGATCCATGCTTTTAAAACATTAAAATAATTCATATATCGATTAGACCAGTTGGTCAAAATGACCCATTTGGTTACGATTTGCAATTTCTGGGATTTCCAGAAAAGTTTGAACAAGCGGTCTAACAGAGTTTGACCGTGTGTTTTTATATTGATTCTGTTGATGGATATCTATGTTTTTGTTTTAGTAATGTACCTTGACACTAGAATACAAATTTCAGCCATCAAAACACATAAACCAATGCCCAGAAATAGATTAAATTAAGCATGAAAGTAACCACACGAAGCTGTCTGGGCTAGAAAACTCAGATGTTGTCCAGACAGAAACTTGGAGATTTAGCTCTCCTTTCTGTGATGTTTGTTTAACCAAAGGGTTGTTGGTTGGATATTGTAGTGTGACATTAATACTACAACAACAAAGTTTTAGTTAACTCAGAAGCGTTTTAATCAAAGAGATAGTCATGGTCAAGTGGCACCCTGCACTGACGGGCTGTCAGTGTTCTTGAGGCAAGAACACCTATAGCGACAGAAAGTGTCGCTATAGGCCATTAGCGACGAATTAATTAATTTATTTTCTGATTTTCTGAGAAAATGATTAAAAATGAAATAAATTCTAAAAATTAACAAAAATAGTTTAAAAATTATTTTAAATTATGTGAAAAATAATTTTTGACAAATTGGAATATTTCTTTAAATTTATAATATTTAGAAATATTAATGTATTTAATATTTATTTTAGTAAGTGTTATAATTAAATTTAGAGAATTCAATTTAATATTATGTAATTTAGTATAAATTTAAATAAGAATAATGTATTTAAAAATATTTTGAGTTCTAAAATGTAACTTTTAATATTTTGTGAGAATTTTCATTAATAATTTAATATTAATGATATTAGATTTATTTGATTATTAAAGTAAATAAATAAGATAAAAATAATTTTAATGATTTAAAAATCATTTTAATTGAGAATAAAGTGTTAGAAAATATTTTAAATTATAAAATATAATTTTCAATATTTTTGGAGAACTTTCATTAATAAATTAATATTAATGATGTTTGATTTATTTAATTATTATATTAAATAAATGAATTAAAAATGATTTTATTGATTTAAAATCATTTAAAAATGAGAAAAATGATTTAAAAATATTTAAGTTATAGTTTAATGACTTTTAAAAGTTGGATAATAATTCATTAATATTTATATATTAATGGTGATGATTTACAAATGATTTTAATTATTTTAAAAATCATTTAAGTAGAATATTGATGATTTAAAAATATTTTAAGTTATTGATGATAACTTTAAATATTTTGAAAAGTATGTTATTAATATTTTGATATTATTAAATATTAATAATGATACGATTAATTGATAATTAAATCATTTAAAAATGATTCTGTTATTGAAAATTATTATAAATTATAATAATTGCTTGATAATTATTAAAGCTTCTGAAAATATTATTAATGATAATTGACTTATCGTAAATTCATATTGAAGCTTAGAGACCACGTGTAATTGACAGATAACTGTGTTAATTGTAGGATAGGGTGACCAGAACACCGAGAATGGACCCGAAGTCCAACCAGACTAAATTAGTTTGACTTGTTAAGTTTTATATAGGATTATAAACACTAATGTGGCTATGTGGTAATGTGTCTAGGAGAAGTTTGACTGTGAACTACAGTGTTGTGCGTTATGTGGATTATTGTGCCTAATTTTTAGACCGATATTATTGGTTATAGGTCTTTCGAAAGCAGATAAGTATTTTATGTAGCTGTAATCAACGGAAGAGGCAAGTTCCCTAACTCAACCTTGAGTTATTTCATTCAATTATTATTGGTGGATAATTATTGCTAATTATACCACGTCTAGGGATTAATTGTTGAAATTAAATTATTGAATTAGAAAATATATATTCGTAGAATTACTGTTGTTGGATATTCATATCTGTAGAAGTTAGAATTGACAGTACAGATAATTCCTGTTTATTGTCAAATTATGTTGAGAAATATCTTAGCCAATTATTCTGGTTAGACAAACATTTGTAAAAACTTGTTAGGTTTGAGAAGAGAAGCAAATAGAATTTAAAATCCCAGTATTCGTTGTAAAATTAACTGTTTGATTCTAAGACTGAGAAAGAACAACTTTTATATAAAGGGACATTTTGTTGGTCGTGAATTCACCTTGCGCGCGATTTTGAGTATTATGCATAATATAGGTATAATAAGTGATCACTTGTTGTACTTGCAGAGGGGTATGATTTAATCTTTATGATTATCTGATACACCTAAGTATTTATCAAAGTAAATCTTTGATATCTACCCGAGAAAATAAGTTCGAAAGATCTTGTGTGATCGCTCGTATAAATCTGGAAAACATTCCTCTTTGATATTTCGTAGAATTGATTTCTTGAGTATTCATTAGAATATCGTAGAAACTTTGAAGCGTTGTACCTTTCATTATGAATTATTGTGTTGTATAGAATACGAGAAAAACTTGGTATTGAATAACTATTGTTTAGTCCCATTTCAAAGATTTCCCTAAACCTTGATTTCATTCTATCAAAATAGATAGACTGTTGTTTTTGAATTCTTATACATTTATTGGATGTCTTAACTTGCGGGCAAATTAGTTGTTCACCCTTGCTAAATAAAACTTTTCAGCTAGGGGCGAAGTTGCAGGAGGTGCTACAAAGGACAAAGGCAAAGGAGTAGTTATAAATTAGTTATGTTAAACAATATTATTTATATTGCTGTATTGTAAACCCTTTTTGTATATCTAAAGGGTATATTTGTAAAGTTAAGGTTAGAAAACCTGGGTGATGTATTATTAAACTCTGATAAAAACTTATGAAAGTTACTATCTATATATTTGGGTAGTTAAATGTTATTTATATGGATCGTGAACACCAAACTCGGGGGTCAGGTAACCCGATTTGGGGGTGTCACAGGGCTCCCTAATCTATTAGGGATAATTAATTAAACTCCTTTAACTAATTTTTCCTCCTAATCCTATTAGGAATAAATTAGAGTACTTATATTAAATTAATTCCTAAACCTTTTAGAAATTAATAATAATAATTGTAATAATATTAATAAGACTCCTCTTATTAATTTATATTTAATATTTCTAAAATATTAATAATAATATTAAGCTATTTAATTTATTCTATCACCATAGATTAAATTAAATATACTTAATATATTATTACGATTATGCCATTAACTTCTTAAATAATTATTCTTCCTTTTATGGTGTGACCCTTTAGGTTCTCCATATTAAACCGGTTGTGAATAAATCAATTAGAACAATTCTAATCTCATTTAAATAAATAAATTAAACGAATAATTTATTTAAATAAATAATATTTATTCTACAATAGGGATAAGCCTCCCTAGCGATCAACGACTTTCCAGATAATATAGATTTCAACATTAATCATAAAAGAACCTTTGAGTAAATAGTTACCGTACAATTCAATCCTTCCACCATACAATGTCCCAATTAAATATAAGACATGGAATTACTGTCAAGTCTTATTTTATTTAATTATATGTATTTCGATTCCTAAATGCACAACTCCTAATGAATGCAAATTAGAAACTGCTTTCTAATTTCATTCCACCTTGGCCAAGGATTCCTGGGTTGTCATTTATCGAATCACATAGGACATTTCTCTTCTTTTACTAGAAGTGGTAGATTCTTTATTGATCATTCATTATCTTCATATATACTTATTACACCCAAGCATACCCTTTGATATACTCTAAGAGTCTTAAGGAATAAGTCAAAGTGTAATTATATATAAGATACTATGACGATCTCAAGTCTAAGGATCATTTGTACTACTATCACTACAGGAATTCCTATTGACAGTGTAAAACTCCATTAGGTATTCCTTAGCGAGTCACGTTCAGTGAACTTATTCTCTAATAAGCACCTACATACTTGCTTTAGTGTCTCCACACAAATGATCATGAGATCAATCATCCTCATCCAATGAGCAAGCAACGTACGTACCAATCTATCCGGATTCACTAATCCCCTTTTTAGTAATCCATTGATTGGGAACATTTTAGTTTTAAGCTATCTAAGAATTTAGATCTCATTAGCATGATCTCATCATGATTCTAAAAGCATTGCTTAAAACTATGGGTTTACACATATTATTAAAACAGCACCATGTAGATAATAAATGCCTTTAATAAATAATTCTTTTATTAATAAATAAATAAGATTGATTACACAGTATATGCTTTATCATCATACATGATTGGCTTGTATGCATAATACTTTCAATCTCCCACTTGCACTAAAGCCAATCGCCGTGGTATCTCATACCCATCTTCTCTAAGTGGCGATCAAACTGCTGTTGTGTTAACGCTTTAGTAAATGGATCTGCAATATTGTCTTGAGAGTCCACACGCTCCAGGGTGACGTCTCCTCTTTCAATGATCTCTCTGATCAAATGAAATCGCCGCAACACATGTTTGGATTTCTGATGAGACCTGGGTTCCTTAGCCTGCGCAACAGCTCCAGTGTTGTCACAGAATAAAGGCACTGGTCCTGTAATGCTAGGAACCACACCAAGTTCGGTAATGAACTTCTTCATCCAAACAGCTTCCTTTGCAGCTTCACTTGCAGCTATGTACTCTGCCTCTGTCACTGAATCAGCAACTGTTTGCTGTTTGGAACTCTTCCAACTCACTGCGCCACCGTTTAAGGTAAACACATACCCCGAAACGGATTTACTGTCATCTTGGTCTGTTTGAAAACTTGAGTCTGTGAAGCCCTCTAGTTTCAATTCAGACCCACCGTAGACAAGAAATACATCCTTAGTTCTTCTTAAGTACTTTAGGATATTTTTCACTGCCTTCCAGTGTTCTTCTCCTGGATTCGACTGATATCTGCTTGTTACACTAAGTGCATGAGACATCTGGTCTAGTACATATCATACCGTACATGATAGATCCTATTGCTGAAGCATAAGGAATCTTACTCATACGTCTCTCTCCTCAGGTGTCTTTGGGGCCTGTTTCTTGGAGAGATGTATTCCATGGCTCATCGGCATGAGACCTCTTTTGGAATCTTCCATGCTAAACCTCTTTAGCATCGAGTCAATGTACGTTCCTTGGGACAAGCCAAGCATCCTTTTAGATCTATCTCTATAGATCTTTATCCCCAAAATAGGATGCTTCTCCCAAGTCCTTCATGGAGAAGTGTTTAGATAACCAGATTTTAATTGATTGTAGCATAGGAATATCATTCCCTATCAATATATCATCAACATATAATACAAGGAATGAAACAGCGCTCCCACTTACCTTCTTGTACACACATGGTTCATCCTCATTTTTGATAAAATCAAACTTTTGATTGTCTCATCAAAACGGATGTTCCACCTACGAGAAGCTTGCTTCAATCCATAAATGGATCGTTGTAGCTTACAGACTTGATTTGTTCCAACCTTTGAAACAAATCCCTCTGGCTGTGTCATATACACATCCTCCTCAAGTTTCCCATTGAGGAAGGCCGTTTTCACGTCCATCTGCCAGATTTCGTAGTCATGGTAAGCTGCAATCGCAAGCAAAATCCGAATGGACTTGAGCATTGCTACTGGTGAGAAGGTTTCGTCATAGTCAACTCCTTGTCTTTGTTTGAAACCTTTTGCGACCAGTCGGGCCTTATAGGTCTCTACCTTGCCGTCTGCTCCAGTCTTTCTTTTAAAGACCCATTTACACCCAATAGGCTTAATGCCTTCAGGTGGTGAAACCAAAGTCCATACTTGGTTCTCATACATGGAGTCCATCTCGGATTTCATGGCTTCTTGCCACTTCTCTGAGTCTTTACTACTCATAGCCTGTTCGTAATTCAATGGATCATCATCATCTATGATGCGTACCTCATTGTCATCTTCTATGACAAGTCCATACCTCTCTGGTATCTTTGGTACTCTTCCAGATTTACGAATAGGGTGTGGTACAGAAGGAATCTCTACTTGGTTAGGTACCTCACTTTGATCTGTAGTGGTTTGTGGTTCTTGAATTTCTTCAAGATCTATTTTCCTCCCACTGACCCCTTCAAGGATAAACTCCTTTTCCAAGAAGGCAGCATGTTTGGCAACAAACACCTTTTGTTCAGTAGGATTGAAAATAATATCCTAAACTTTCTTTAGGATATCCCACAAAAGTACACTTATCAGATCTTGCCCCAAGCTTATCGTTCTGAAACTTTTTCACATAAGCTGGACATCCCCAAATCTTAACATGCTTAAGACTAGGTTTCTTCCCTGTCCACATTCATATGGGGTCTTAGGGATGGATTTTGAGGGAACCTTATTTAGTAGATATGGCCGCTTCTAGAGCATATCCCCAGAATGACACCGGAAGATCGGTAAAACTCATCATGGAACGAACCATGTCCAACAGTGTTCGATTTCTCCTTTCAGAACACCATTCAGCTGTGGCGTCCCTGGTGGAGTCCATTGTGAAATTATACCATTTTCTTTGAGACAATCGAGAAACTCACTGCTTAAGTATTCACCACCTCGATCTGATCGAAGAATCTTAATACTTTTTCCCGTTTGTTTCTCTACTTCACTTCTGAACTCTTTGAACTTTTCAAATGATTCAGATTTGTATTCATTAAATACACATATCCAAATCTTGAGTGATCATCAGTGAATGTAATAAAATAAGAATACCCTCCTCGTGCATTCGTTGTCATAGGTCCACATACATCTGTGTGTACCAACGCTAACAACTCTGTAACTCTTTCTCCTTTTCCACTAAAAGGAGATTTAGTCATTTTTCCCATGAGACAAGATTCACAAGTTGGATATGATTCATAATCCGATAGCTCTAGGAGCCCATCTTTATACAACTTAGATAATCTTGTTTCATTAATATGACCAAGTCTACAGTGCCACATATAGGTATAATTAACATCATCTCTTTTCCTTTTCTTAGTTTGTTCAATTTGAAGTATATTTTCATGCAAGTCAAGAATGTAAAGTCCATTTCGTAAATTACCAACACCATATAAAACATTATTATTATAAATAGAACAACTATTGTTCTTTATTATAATGTCAAAACCATCCATATCCAATACAGATATTGAAATAATGTTTCTAATAAGTGACGGAACAAAATAACAATTATTTAAACTAATGGACTTGCCCGTAGGCAGTGCTAAAAAAAGTCCCTACAGCTAATGCAGCAACCTTTGCTCCATTTCCCACTCGTAGGACGACCTCATCCTTGCTCAGCTTTCTACTTCTGACCAGTCCCTGCATATTATTACATATGTGAGAACCACAGCCGGTATCCAATACCCAAGTAGAAGATTGACTTTCAGAAAAATTAATTTCAATCATAAACAAACCTTGATTAGGATTCGAAGCTTCTCCAAGCTTCTTCTGCTTTTGTTCTGCAAGATAATCCTTGCAGTTCCTCTTCCAGTGACCCGGCTTGTTGCAATGGAAGCAAATTCCTTTGCTAGCTGGATCAGGTTTCTTTTGATCCTTCACTTTCGCCTTTCCCTTAGCCTTCTTGGATTTCTTCTTTTCAGAAGATACCTTGGGCCTCTTCCTTTTCTTGGAAGAATCATCCACCAGTAAGACATGGTTCTTCTTGGATGGGAAGTGACCTTCAGCAGTTTTCAACATGTTAAGTAACTCAGGCAAGCTGACGTCCAACTTATTCATGTGAAAATTCACAACAAATTGTGAGAAGGTGTCAGGGAGTGACTGCAAGATCAAATCTTGACTCAACTCCCCATCCATGACGAACCCAGTTGTCCAAGACGTTCAATCAGATTGATCATCTTTAGGACATGAGTCTCAACAGTAGTACCCTCGGTCATCCGAGATCGGAAGAGCTCCTTAGATATCTGATATCTAGCAGTCCTACTTTGCTCACCATACAGCTCTTGCAGGTGCAGCAGTATAGTAGGAGCATCCATGTTTTCATGCTGACGCTGAAGCTCGTTACTCATGGATGCGAGCATGATGCATTGAGCCACAGATGCATCATCTTGCCACTGTTTAAAAGTAGCAATCTCTTCCTCAGAGGCTGTCTCTGCAACTTTTGCAGGTACGGGCGAATTTAGGACATAAGAAATCTTTTCAGCAGTGAGAACAATTCTCAGATTCCTTAACCAGTCCGTGTAGTTCGGTCCGGTCAGTTTGTTAGCATCAAGTATGCTACGCAGTGAAATTAGTGAATGTGACATTTTCAAAATTCTGCATGTAAAAAGACAATATTTTAGCAAACATTTATTTAATTAATTACCAAAATAAATTAGGTCTTATTTTATATTGGTATCTCCCACTATTTTCTTCAAACTATATTACCCTCATGAATATAGTTCGGCACTAATTAAAGATTTGCTAGTGAGAATAAGGATCCCATTTCAAATGTATATAGCCTTGTGTTGCACAACAAACTATATATAAATAAATAGGTAGACAACTATTGTCAATTACATCATCATGTAACTCCTTATATTTTGCCTCTTAAATCATAATGGTCAAGTGTGTGCACATCCGAACTAAAATGATTTAAGTTAAGTCATACCCAGCATTTCCATATAAGTGAAGAGAAAACTACAACCCTTGTGTGTGCACAACAAAGCGGTAATGTTCAATTCCTTATAAACATCAAATGTAATAAAAACAACATCTCAAATATTTAATACTCGCCTTGTGTGTGCACAAAACTCATATTAAATATTCAATGCTCTATTGTTTTTATCATGCTAGAAGGCGACGTTCGATATTCCAAATATCTTTGAACGTCACAATTAATATATTTTGAGGGGTTTATTATTATTAGTCTCATCTTGTTTAGCGCTCATGCAAATATATATATATGGGGAGCGATCCATAGCATCTATATGCTATGGGATAAAAAATGGCATATAGGCTCTAATCCGTCCGTTTTATTGATGAAAGGCTGCGATCAGATTTGGGCTTACACCGTCCGCTAGTATTACTAGCGGACGCAATTAGTATAAATTCTGGACACTTAAGACCCTCCAGTTTACCCTCCAATGGATGTGTAGTACAGGTTCCGCTAGTAATACTAGCGGACTTAAAATTTTGTGTGAAAGGTGACCTAATACATATATATTTACAAGAACACACGAATGCTTGAAACACTAAAGTTGTATACTTAAATATTTTAGAACATCCATGCATGGTGAAAAAAATCATTTTTTTGTCCAACTTTGGCTACTGAATCTGCTAGATCACTAACTTGATATACAATATCAATCAGTAAGTTCTAACTTTATTAATAAAATGATGATTTTCAGAGCAAAAATGGTGGCTTATCAGCATAGGAGCCTGCAGGAGCTCAGGAATGGTTGGAGGTATTTTTTTCAACAAGAAATATTGACAAGTTGGGAAATTATTCTTAATATTTTTTTCATCATATCATACCTCTGACAGTTGCAATGCATAATTTGTATCTTCTCT
>JAINUV010000141.1:0-25691 GCA_020205505.1 Panax japonicus
ATTTCATTCAATTGGGCCTTCCACATCAGAAATTACTGACGTGGCATCCTAATAGGCTAAAGGAGTGCTTATGTGTAAAAAGAATATATAATTTTAATGAGATCAAATGACAAAAAGGTAAAATAACAAATAGAACAACTAAAAATTACACAAATAATATAAATTAGTTGTATAATTATTTATTTATAATATATAAATAATATAAACTTTATATAATTATTATATAAATAGTATAATAATTATTTTTATTAAAAAAACTGCGTTTTATTATTATTTTTTTATTAAAAAAAACTATGTTTAATATTAATGATAATAAAAATAAAAATATTAATGATAATAAAAATTTTAAAAAAGCGTAGTTTTTTTGTAATAATAAAAAAAGAGCAGTTTTTTAATAAAAATAAAAAAGCGCAGTTTTTTTAATAAAATTAAAAAAATAATTATTTTTATTAAAAAAACAAACAACGCTCTCTTATTTTTTTTAATAAGAATAATTATTTTTTTATTTTTATTAAAAAAAACAAACGCAATTTTTTTTAATAAAAATAATTATTTTTTATTTTTATTAAAAAAACTGCATTTTTTTATTTTTATTAAAAAAAATTACGTTTTTTATTATTACAAAAAAACTGCGTTTTTTTATTACAAAAAAACTGAGTTTTATTTTTATTTTTATTATCGTTAATATTTTTATTTTTATTATCATTACTATTAAACACAGTTTTTTTTAATAAAAAAAATTATAATAAAATGCAATTTTTTAATAAAAATAATTATTTTTAATAAAAATAATTTATATTATTTATATAATATATAAATTATTTATATAACTATAAATAAATAATTATACAACTAATTTATATTATTTGTATAATTTTTAATTATTTTATTTGTTATTTTACCTTTTTATCCTTTGATCTCATTAAAAATATATTCTTTTTACACATAAGCACTCATTTAGCCTATTAGGATGCCACGTCAGCAATTTCTGACGTGGCAGGCCCAATTGAATGAAAAAAAAAAATTAATAGTTTAATCATTTAATTGACAAAATTGAAAGGTGGATCATTGAAGTGGAATATGGCCTATAATTTAGGATAGTAAATAGTATTTAAGCCTAATTAGTAATAATAATAACAATAATAATAATAATAATAGTATTAGTAGTGGTAGTGGTAGTGGTAGTGGTAGTGGTACTAATAATAATAATAACAATAATAATATTAGTAGTAGTAGTAGTAGTAGTAGTAGTAGTAGTGGTGGTGGTGGTGGTGGTGGTGGTGGTCGTAATAGTAGTCGTAGTGGTGGTGGTAGTGGTGGTGGTGGTGGTGGTGGTGGTGTGGGGTGGTGGTGGTGGTGGTGGTGGTGGTGTGGTGGTGGTGGTGGTGGTGGTGGTGGTGGTGGTGGTGGTGGTTGGTCGTGGTGGTGGTGGTGGTGGTGGTGGTGGTGGTGGTGGTAATGGTGGTAGTAGTTGTAGTAGTGGTGGTGGTGGTGGTGGTAGTGGTCGTAGTGGTAGTAGTGGTGGTGGTGGTGGTGGTGGTGGTATTGTTGTTGTTGTTGTTGTTGTTATTGTTGTTGTTGTTGTTATTATAATTTCTGGTAAATACTTTTTTTAGTTTACCTAAAATATATTTTAGTTACAGTAAATTATGTAATTCAGAGTTCTATTTTGTCTTTTAATTTGGGGATTTAATTGTTTAGTTATAAATATTAATCCTTGCATAATCATAACTAGTCTGTGTAGCTCGGTTGGTCATTGGGCCAATTTTCCAAACTTAATGTTCTAAGTTCAAATCCATGTAGACAGGTCAACGCATATATGGCGCCTGGGGCTCAAAGTCCAAATTTGTTAATAAAAAGGGGCTCAATTTGCGTTGACCAAAAGAAAAGGGCTCAATACCCAAAAACTCCTAAAGTTCAGTGGCCAACTTTGCATTTTACCCTCATGAAAACATACCTAGAGTGCTTTTTAGATCAACTGAATCCCTTGTATAATCACTATCCATAAAACCAAAGAAATCTGACTTTTCTCCCTTTTTGTAAAACAAGCCCAAACTCTTTAGTACCTTGCAAGTACCAAAAAATTCTCTTTGCAGCCAAGAGATGAATCTCTGTAGGACACGCCATATACATGTTAATCACGCTTACATCATGCATGATATCAGCCTCTTATTGTAGTTAAATAAATTAAACTCCTCACTACCTATTTGTAAGAGTATCGTCAACCTTCTTTCCTCCAGTATCTTTGTTTAACTTCAAACCAAACTCGGATTGTGTTTTTACAGGATTATAATCCTTCATCTGAAACCTTTCCAAGATTTCTTGCACATACTTCTTTTGAGAAATAAAAAATTCCATCAGAGGACTGAACCACTTCAATTCCAAAAAAGTAATGCATCAGCGAAGATCAAACATCTCAAATTCAGCCATTATAGATTTCTTAAAAACTTTCAAACATGGCTGTATAATTTCCAGTATATAGATTAATCATCTACATATAAAATAACAATGAGCACTTTTACCTCCATCTTCAATCTTTATAAAAAGTGTATGTTCATAAGGAAAATTTTGAAATCCTTCCTTCAAAAAATAAGTTTCTATACGATTATACCAATCCCGTGGAGCTTGTTTTAATCCATATAGAGCCTTCTTGAACTTATACACTGTATGCTCATTACCAAGTTTCACATAACCAGGAGGTTGATAAATAAATACCTCTTCTTTCAAATCTCCATGGAGGAAAGCTGATTTTATGTCCAACTAGAAGATAGGCATGAGTTTGAGCTGCCAATACAATCACCAATCTGATTGTGTCATGCCTTACAACCGGAGCAAAAAACTTCTTTATAATCAACACCAAACTTCTATTTGTCGCCCTTACCCACCAACTGTGCCTTGTGCTTGTCAACTTCTCCATTCTCCTTCAACTTTGTCTTGTAAACCCATTTTACACCAATTTTTTCTGGCCCTTTGGGGAAGATCACAAAGCTCCCAAGTATCATTTCTTTTTATGGCTGTAATTTCTACATCCATAGCCTTTCTCCATTTTGATTCTTTAACAGCCACTTTGAAAATGGTAGGATCATAATCTAAAAAATAGAGCAAAATGTGTAAGTGGATAATCACCTTGGTCAACTCCAATTACCCCATAATCTGTCATCCATGTTGGTCTTCTTCGAACATGTTGAGGCCTTTGTGATTTATCTCCAAGTGGACTTTGATCGGCTACAAGAACATTGTGAGTGTCTTCATGTTCTTGCTCATTCTCCAAAGGCTCCTACCTTTTCTCATCACTATCAGTTGGAATATTTTGTTTAAAACCGTTTTCATTCCATTACCAAGTATTATTTTCATCGAAAACCACATCACGGCTTATAACTATTCTCATGCTGCTAAAATTGTATAGTTTATAAGCTTTGGACTTATCATTAATACCAAGAAAAATGCATTTTTCTCCCTTGTCATCTAGCGTCCTCCTTTTCACATCTGAAGCCAAAAATCCAAAATAATCTACAACAGGTTTCCTTCCGCTCCATGCTTCCTCTGGACAGCATAAGTGGGACTTCTGTTCAATATATAAATGCTCCAATTAACCCCTTTAGGCCAGAAGCTTTTTGAAATGTCGCTCATATTTAAAAGACTCCGCACCATATTAATAGTACTGCAATTTTTTCCATTCGCACACTTCGTTCTGTTGGGTGTGTAGGTTACTGTAGGTTTCCTCTTAATTCCATATACCTCATAGAAATTTGCAAATTCATGTGAGTTATATTCTCCACCCGATCAGTACGAAGAACTTTGATGGGGCCACCAACTTCTTTCTCAACTAGCACTTATAGCTTTTAAAGGCTGCAAAAGCTTCAGATTTTCTTGCAAAAAAATAAACCCATGTTTTGTAACTATAATCATCAGTGAAGGTAATTATATATCTTTTACCTCCATTAGAATGTGGTGTAATAGGCCCGCAAATGTCGGAATGAACAAGCTCCAATGCCTTCTTCGCTTTACAAGATTTTCCTTGTGGAAACTAATTGCAGTGTTGTTTGCTAACAACACATTGTTCACACACTTGAGAAGGAGTTGAAAATTTAAGGAAGACCCGTTACCATGTTCTTCTGTTGTAATGTTTTTAATCCACCAAAATTCAGATGCCCATAACGGAAGTGCCATAGCCATGCCACATCCTTAATTTCATTGAAAATCATGAATGAGTGGTGTTGTGGAAATAAAGTGGGAGCATACGATTTGCCGTTATGTTTACTTGAGCAGTTAATCCCAACTTTGCATATTGAATCTGACATAATCCATCTTTGGTAGAGATCTCGTATCCATTTTCTTGCAACTGACCCACACTAAGCAAGTTGGTCTTTAATTCTGGCAAAAAAAGAACATTAGCAATAGATTGGGTGTTATTTCCTTTAGTTTGAATTGTAACATTTCCTTTTCCCATAACAGAAACCGTGGAATTTTCACCAAAATTAACAAAGTTGCGAAAGATTCATTCAAGTCAGAGAATGCATCCTTATCTCCACACATGTGATTGCTACAACCCGTGTCTAAATACCACATGTTTGTTAAGTTTCTTCCTTAACATGACACGCCATCAAAAGAGACACTTCTTCCTTTTCTACTAAGTTGGTTTTTTTTTCAACTTTTTCTCAACTTTGTCTATTTAAAGCAGTTCACATTCTGACTTATAATGGCCATACCTATGACATTGGTAACATTCAACATTGGACTTGTCTGCTAACTTTGGTCTCCAAGTTATGGGTAGTGACTGCCACGTCCTCTACCTTAACCTTTAAATTGACTTTCTTGATGTTGATAATTTTTTTGTTGATTCCAACGATTATTGTTGAATCTGCCTCCTCTACCTCGATCTTTTACCTCTACCTCGTCCTCTATGAGCTCCACTGGGTGTAAATTTATTTTCTGATGAACCAAAAAGGTACTTTGTAATTCATCAATTGAAAGTTCATCAACATCATTATCTTCTTCTATAAAAAAGACAACAAAATTAAATTTTTGTGTCGCCATGGATTCTCATCTGATTAACGGTTGCCATCGTTCTTGAAAAATAGTCTTTAACTGACTCCTGATTTCATTCAAAGCATTTCGAACTCTGAACAAAGTGCTTGAAGCTGCTGCCTCTTAGCCCTTTCTGTACCTTGATACTTCTTTTTCATGGAATCCCAAGTATCCTTGGAAGTGTCTTTGCTAAGAATAGTTTCCGAGATGGGACGATGAATAGCCTGAAAAGGTAATTTTTTTTCCTTCAAATCTTTTAGCCTTCTCCCTTCCAACTTTACTTTTTGGGCATCTGTTGCATTTTTTCTGGTTGTCCAATTCCAAATTCAACAATCAGCCAATATTTTTTGACCACATTAAATTCTCCATTAGCATACTCTAATGGTCACAGTGATCATCAAAGCGTGGGATTGCCGCTTGCACACAATTGGAATATGAAACCATCGTTTCATTTCTTCTAAAAATTAATAAAATCAAAATAGGTGAATAATAAAGCTGCTGCTATTGAGATCTGTTTGAGAACTTTCACTCTGTTCCGGACTCACACTTTTCTCTCCTATACCTAGCTTTGATACCACTGCTAAAATAAACATTTGATACCACTGATAGAATAAACAATTATAAATAATTTAATGGAAAGTAAATTGATACCGATGACAATATGTTAGAAAGCAATTTGATAGAAGACAAAGGATTGTGCTTTTACTACACATTTTATTTATTAACTAAATAGCCTACATATAAGCTAATACATGTAACTGATACAAGATATGATATGATATAAAGCTACCCAACAGATTCCAAAACATTCAGTTTCTTAAGTAACTCCTAGGTAGGCCAACAGACTCATAACCAAAGACTCCTAGGTAGGCCTACAGAATCATAATTATTTATTTTCTTAACAAGTTTAGTTGGTTTTTAATTAAGTTTAAAGTATCCGCAAAAGTCTTCAGGTATTAATTTAGTGAAATTATCAATGTAACAAATAATGATCCGTGAACAATATAATTCATTTAAGTAATGCAGGCCTTAAGAAGCCATAAGAAATCATTAATATAAATTCTTATTCATTCCTTCCACTTACCTTTTATAAACATTATTATTTAGAGCAACTTATCCATCCTTAATTTTTTTAATTTACTTTTTGAATTCAGTAACCTACTAACCTTTATCACTTTTGGGATAAAGGCAAAATTATAGGACAAAGGTTCGAGTCCAATACTCGTACGCTCCTTAATCACAACTTGAAGGTCCGCATGTCAGTTGATAACTCGGCGCCAATGACGCCACCCAAGGGACCCATTGACTGACATTGTGCCGCCTGCACAAGATGTGTGGTCAGTGTAAGTGGAGCTCTTTTAGTGGACATGAAAATTGATCATAAGTGTATTTGAATTTTATTTATTTATATTTTTATTCCACCATTAAAAGTCAAAATACAAATAAACAAAATTAAAATACACTCATGTTCAATTTTCATGTCCAATTTTCATGTCACATAAGATTTTTAATGCACATGGCATGACCCCTAGACGCCATATGTAACACTCCCTTTCCGAAATAGAAAGAGAGGTTACCCAAAACATAACAAAACTAATGAATTTAATAGCAAGGCTCGAAGCCACAAAGAATAGTCTTATAATAATTAAATCTCATACGACAAACCATAATAAATGCCACACTGGCTCAAACCACAATCTAAAATAATTATTACAACTCTAAATAAATCAATATCATAGCCTAACAAAATATATCAAAATTATTGGATTAAAGGGAGCTCTCGTCACACTTGCCCTTGATCCCCCTGATTACCTGCCGTAAAAAAAAACACAGCATGAGCCAAATGCTCAGTACGGATATAGAATTAAAAGAATAATGAAACGAAATAACTAACACAATTAAATGAACTGAAATGTAACGAACAAATCTAACACAACGAAATGATAGGCTGAATTAAATGGCTGGGTTTTATTTCATACCGAGCTCAAAATAAATAATAATATACCTTGCCACACAGGCAAGTCAAATAATGTCACACAGGCAAATCAAATGAAACCATATAGGCAACCAAAATAATACCACACTGGCACATCAAAACAATGCCACACAGGCAATCACACATTGGACTGCGCAATCCAAATGCGTGCAAATCAGAAGGCGTGTTTGGCACAAATATCACCACTCCGCAGAACATAACATAAAACTAGGGTCGACCCATACGCCTCCCACAACAAAACACCAAATGGCCAACTCACACCGGAGCACAAAATAGAGACGTCGTGGATTGATCACACCGCCACGAAAAGTGTCATGCCTCGGTGTCAAGAGGACATGCCTGTGGTACCCCCACAGGTGGTTATAGCTCAGGTATACCCTACGGTATTCTAACAAAAATATAATATCAGAACACATGCGACACAACAAAGGGTTCTAACATATACATGTTAAACTGAAACGAGATATCAACACAAAGTCTCCAAAAATATTAACATGTACATTACTACAAATATCAAAATAAATTTATAGACATGATACACTAGTCTAAAGAGTATAAATAGGAGTTCTAATATAAATACCAAAACAGGCTATCACAATAAATTGACAAAAATAATTATGAGAGGCAATATTAAATTTTTGAAACAAATAACGAAACGAACAAATCAAAAACAAAAGAGTCTCGCTGAAAGAGTACAGAATCCGTACCTGGATTAAACAATGTAATACCCAAAATTTAAATTCCAAATGTACTTCTTAAATTCCATCCGTTCAATCTAAATAAAATAAAATAAAATTTTATTACAAATTTATCAATCTCTAACATAATATTATTTAATTTAATAATAAGTAAATTTATAATTTTATCACTAGAATAAGTAATTAGTATACAAAATTTTCAATTTAATTTATAATAATATAAGTGGGTTGATATAAAATAAACAATATAATTTATATAAATATACTATCGCATCATATATTTATATATATACAAGGCACAAAGAGTTTATATATATATAGCCATTACCGTACAATATATATATATATATATATATATATATATATATATATATATATATATGGGAATCCATCCATGGCAGCCGGTTGCCATGGATACTGTGCAACAACCTCTTTTTAGACCGTTGATCAACTTATTGGAAGGCTGAGATTGTGATATATTAATACCAAGCAGTGACAAGCTCTACCGGTTTTTATTTAAATAAGAGGGGTCCACATTTAAACATATTGTCAGTATAGTTAAACAAAATAAATATTTAATATTAAAATATTACAACCGGTACAGCTTGTACTGGCTTACTCTTTTTTTTACGCATTTCTCCACAGCAAATTAAAATAGAATAAAAAATAAAAAATAATATTAAAATATTACGGCCGGTACAAGTTGTATCGGCTTACCTTTTTTTTAACACATTGATGCTAGCTTTATATGTCATGCATGTGAATGTCTATTATTAATTTTATTAGTAAGCAATTCTTATAAGAATGTAATAACCAAGATATAATATATTATTAATCAAGATGTAATATATTATAAGAATTGCTTAATAATAAAAATAAATATCAGTCTTTAATAAAATTTAAAAATATATTATAAAAATTGTAATTTTATTATTAAGCAATTCTTATAGTTGATATAATTAAACTATTTTATATATTTTAAAACAATAAAGATATTCTGCTTTAGTTGATATGTAGTTGTAGTAATATTTTAGTTTTAAAATGTACCAAGTACAAAAGTTGTTAAATAAAATTTTATTAATTTTAATTATAAGATGCCATGGATTAATTTTTAAAAAAGTAAAGTGAATATTTTAGGATAGGGTAAAAATACAAATAAAAAAGATAAAAATAGTGTTTAGTTATATAGTAATTGTAAAAGTGTTTCTAAACGAATTTAAGTTATATAGTAATTGTAAAAAAAAAATATCAGTCTTTAATAAAATATAAAAATATATTATAAGAATTGTCAACTTATTATTAAGCAATTCTTATAATATATTACATCTTGGTTAATAATATATTACATCTTTGTTATTTCATTCTTATAAGAATTGCTTACTAATAAAATTAATAATAGAAATTCACATGCATGACATATAAAGCTAGCATCAATGTGTTAAAAAAAAGGTAAGCCGGTACAACTTGTACCAGCTGTAATATTTTAATATTATTTTTATTTTTTTATTCTATTTTAATTTGCTGTGGAGAAATACGTAAAAAAAAGGTAAGCCGGTACAAGCTGTACCGGTTGTAATATTTTAATATTAAATATTCATTTTGTTTAACTATACTGACAATATGTTTAAATGTGGGCCCCTCTTATTTAAATAGAAACCGGTAGAGCTTGTCACGGCTTGGTATTAATATATCCCAATCTCAGCCTTCCAATAAGTTGATCAACGGTCTGAAAAGAGGTTGTTGCACAGTATTCATGGCAATCGGTTGCCATGGATGGATTCCCTATATATATATATATATATATATATATATATATATATATATATATAACCAATCATTACCTAGCATCCAAATATTAAACAAGTGAAATCCATCGACTAAAACAATTTATTCTCCTTTTTCGAATACTCACATAGGATGATCAGATTAAGAAAGAGAACACATATGTGCATATTTAACTTACTACAATAAACCAAGGGACTTACATGGATGACAATTAAACAATTTTCTTCTCTTTAACACGTGCCGCCTCTGTTTCTCCCTTCTTTTTCTTTTTGCATCGGTTGTAATATTGAAATAGGTTAGGTTTTAGTATTTATTCACTTAAAAATATATTTTATTAAATAATATAATATAATTATTAACTCTCCAAATTTTAATAGAACATTAAAATTACACAATTAAAAAACCCCACTAAATTTAAAGCCTAATTTTACCAATTTAATTTATCCAACATTTATTAATACATTAGCTCATAAAAATTAAATAACTAGTTTGACTCAAAATAAATGACTAGTTAATCCAGGTAAAAGATAAAGTACAATAATATGTTTTAAAATAAAATTATTATTATTATTATTATTATTATTTCCGGATATTACACCATATTAGAGTTCTCAGACACGTGGACAGCTCCCAGCCAATCCAAATTGGAACCGCCAACCACATGGTTCGTCCAATGGTCCTAGTTTACAACCAACCTACATATTGATACATGGGCCACCAAAATATTCTAGAAAGAGATGTTTTACAGCTATTAATAAAATTACACTTACTCCGGAATAGCCATGATTGTTTTTTATACTAACTTTTTTCATTAACTAACACTCGTGTTAGAGACTGAAACAATTCAAATCAAATCTTGAGTTTGAAATAAATTTTGGATCAAATTCTTAAATTTAAATTGAATTCAATTCATTCAAATAAGGCCTTCAACTACTTACATAATAACATATTTTTGAGTTATCTTAGCTCAATACTGACTCATCCAAAAAGTCACGATTGAAGGTGAAAGTAGTATGCATACAAGCCAATTATGTTTGGTGATAAAACATATAATTTGGAATAATCTTATTCATTTATTAATAAAATAATTATTTAATTAAAGGCTTTTAACTTATCTACATGGTGCTATTTTATAATATGTGATAAACCCATAGTTTAAGGCCTAAATTATTAGCTAGCAATACTTTTAGAATCATGATAATGATCATGCTAATGTGATCTAAATTATTAGATAACTCACAAACTAAAATTGTTCTCAATCATTGGATTACTAAAAAGGAGATTAGTGAATGCGGATAGATTGGTACATACCTTGATTGCTCATTGGATGAGGATGATGTTAGGTTTGTAATATTCATGAACGCAATCAAATTGCACAAAATAAGCGGAAGTATGAAAACTCAGAGTTTTAAAATTTTACAAACCATATACCCGGATCATCCTTTATGCACAATTATTAATTAACAAAAGGATAAAGAACGAGAATCATACCCTTGAATATTCGAGCTTCCTCAGGTACAAGTTCACCTCCAAATCTTTTTTGCGTTCAACTTGAATCCACCGGGTTTGGTACATTTCTTTGATCAACGTTAGCTACCCAAATGTTTGGTCTCTAGATGTTATCCACCAAGGAAGAATAAAGATTCAAGAAGATGGATGTTTGGCAAAACCCTAGTTTTTCTATCTCTCATAGAAAAATAAAGTACTCTTCAACTATTGGAATTGCGTATATCTGATATATGATATAAGACTCCTCTTATAAAGATATCAGATAACTCTATTTAATTAAAATAAGGTATTATTTAGTTAATGAAACTCTTTTAATTAAATGGGCTCTCTAATCTTATTAAGGATAATTAATTAAACTCCTTTAACTAATTTTCTCTCCTAATCCTATTAGGAATAAATGAGAGTACTAATATTAAATTAATTCCTTATCTCTTTTAGAAATTAAAATAATAATAATTATAATAATATTAATAAGACTCCTCTTATTAATTTATATTTAATATTTCTAAAATATTAAACAATAAATATTAAGCTATTTAATTTATTCTATCACCGTAGATTAAATTAAATATACTTAACATATTATTACGATTATGCCATTAACTTCTTAAATAATTATTCTTCCTTTTATGGTGTGAATTCTCCATATTAAACCGATTGTGAATAAATCAATTAGAACAATTCTAATCTTATTTAAATAAACAAATTAAACGATTAATTTATTTAAATAAATAATATTTATTCTACAATAGGGATAAGTCTCTCTAGCGATCAACGACTTTTCAGATAATATAGATTTTAACATTAATCATAAAAGAACCTTTGAGTTAATTGTTACCGTACAATTCAATCCTTCCACCATACAATGTCCCAATTAAATATAAGACATGGACTTACTTTCAAGTATTATTTTATTTAATTATATATATTTCGATTCTTAAATGCACAACTCCAAATATGCAAATTAGAAACTCCTTTCTAATTTCATTCTGCCTTGGCCAAGGACTACTGGGTTGTCATTTATCGAATCATATAGGACATTTCTCTTCTTTTACTAGAAGCGGTAGATTCTTTATTGATCATACATTATCTCCATGTACAACTTATTATACCCAAGCATACCCTTTGATATATTATGGTATGTTCCTGACTCATAATTATATGAAATGTCCTGAACCCCTCAGCGAATGGACGCCAAAGGTCTGACTAGGATAAGTTCATACACTCATATAGTTGTGGCAAGTTACTGAACTCCTAAGTGTGGTAAGTTTGATGAACTGGAAATAGTAATGTGAAATTAGAGAATGTCAACTTTTTGTGTAAAGTTGGGGAATTGCAACTTTTGTAAAGTTGACTGTGTTAATCCTAGTATTATTTTAAAGGGATAGTTATATGTGTTAAGTACTATAGGAACTATATGCTATTTGAATAAATATGCGATTACTTGAAAATTATGTGTTGAATTCTTATTGTGTTAAGAATTTGTATAGAGAAAGAATATTAATATAAGATTTTCATTTAAATCAGATCATGCCACCTAGACGACAGAATCGAAACCAAAGAGAAGAACAATCAGTGAATAACAAAGGAGGTCAAGCGGACCCGATGAAGAATTTTGTGGATATGATGGCCCAAGCTATGGAAAATAGGGCTCCAGCCAGGGGAAGACCAAGGAATCAGCCAGCCGACAGATTGTCTAATTTTAAGGATTTTAAAGCGGTAGGACCGCCGGAATTTAAGGGGACTACGGATCCAATTGAAGCCCAAACTTGGGTGAAAGAGATGGAGAAAGCGTTCGTGATTGCGCGAGTCGCGGAAGAGCAAAAGACGACTTTTGCAACATACTTAATGAATGGAGAAGCCAATTATTGGTGGGAAACCAATCAAGCGAGAGCGGGTACATCGGTGGTGACGTGGACCAGATTTAAGGAATTGTTCTTTGAGAACTACTTCTCACCGAATATGCAAGCTCGGATGGAAGTTAAGTTCTTGGAACATAAGCAGGAGAACATGTCTGTTTCTGAATACGCGGCTAAATTCAACGAATTAGCAAGATTTGCACCTCATCAGGTGGACACTGAAGCTAGAAAAGCAAGAAGATTTGAGAACAGACTGAAACCAGGGATATTCAACAAGGTGGAAGTATTGCAGATCAACACGTTTGCGACTTTACTGGAGAAAGAGTTAATTGCTGAAGGAGGAATCGAGGCTGCATCTCATTTTCATCAGGAGAAGAAGAAGAAGACCAATGATGGTAGAAGTAGTGGTGGCAGTAATCTAAACAAGAGGAAGTGGAGCGAGAATACCCAATCGGGTAGTAAAACTGAAAGGAATAGGAAATGAGGAGTGCCTTGTGCGAATTGTGGGAAGAACCATGCTGGTGTTTGTCTAAAGAAGAAGGGGGTTTTTTACAACTGCAGAAAAGAGGGGCATATGTCGCCCAATTGTCCCAGCCCAAAAAGATTCAAGGTTGCTATGCGTGTGGATCGATTGATCATCTGATTCGGAACTGTCCGAAGAAGAATGCAGAAAAAGAAAGTGCCAACAAGGGACCTGGTGGTGGAACCTTGGCGATTCGAGGACCTGCACAGCCAAGAAGACCAACAGCCCGTACATTCAACATGACGCTGCTAGATGCGGTAGCTACTCAGGAAGGTGGCAGCAGGTAACGATTTCGCTTGATATTTAAATTACGCGATTGATATTGAATAAATATGGCTGTGAATTGTTTTCTTTTATAGATTCAAGTCATAGGTTAGAATTTGAAACACAAATTAATATTGTGTTGATAAAAATGAATTGATGATACAACTTTAAAAGATTGTAGAGAATAAGAAAGCGGAGATTCCGAGGACGGAATCCTTTTAAGGAGGGGTGAATATGATAACCCGGGATTTCGAATAATCCAAATTTTACGAATATTTTTTTTATTTAATATTGACATTGACTGTTAATATTATACTGAGAATTTGCGAGACAAGTCTCGAGAATTAGTTAATATGTGATTTGACTAAGAAAATAGAGTAGAGTTGTGCTTAACAACTTTAGAAAACCCTAACCCTAATTTTCGGATAGGGATTCGGTAGAAAATATAATTAAAATAATTATATTGCTAAGAATGTGTTTGTACTGTATGTTGATTATGTTGATCAATAATTGATCGGATAAGGTTTGTAATTAATAAACCTTAATAAGGGATTTAAAACCTTAATCTAAAATTTAGAAAATAAATTGTACAGTTAAAAACCCTAATTGTACGTTAAGGAACCCTAATTTTAAATTTGAGAATCCTAAACCCTAAATTAGGAAACCAAAATCCTAATTTGCAAACCTAATGTGTGTATTAAACTTTAATATGATTAGAAAACCCTAATGATATTTTAGTTATTTTAATTTCTATTTTACAAACCCTAATTGTAATTTAGAAATTTTATTTTTCTAATTAAACCCTAATTTTGAAAATCCTAGAAGTTAGATTTTTAAAACCTAAGGGTTAGGATTTTAGGGTTAAACCCTAGATTGCTCAAACCTTAAACCCTAAGGGTTTGCAACAAATGAGAAATCTAGAAATAAAAGAAAAAGACCTTAATGCCCTTTTTATTATTTTATTAAGCTAACGTGCAATTTTGGCCATAACTTTAGTAGGTTACCAACCATTTGGACTTTGTGACATTAAAAGATCAGCATATTAGCCTCCAATTGACAGCACAACAAGCAAGTTCACGCATCTAAGCAATATATATAAGATTTAGAGAGAGAAAGTTCATAAAAGTTAACCATTTTGTACACAAGCTCTCATCAACTCTCATTCTCTCTCAACCTCTTAAAATTGCAAGCATTTCAATCCCAAATAACTTCCCTAGATCAACCATAAACAAATTGGAGGGTTAAGATCAAGAATCAAAGCTAGAAGGTATAACCAAAATTTTAATTTTTGATCTTGTATGCTTGAATTTTTTTTTTTGTGTTTAGATCTTTGCTAGATGATGTTTTATGATTATCTATGTTGATATAACATAGATCCATAGCATCGAATGGCTTTAAAAGTGATTATTTTCCAAACTGTCAAGAATAAGATCTGTGGTCTGACAAGCTAATGTCAGGAGCCACAGATTCTTGTTCGGTTATGGTTTTTAGTGTTTTAAAGTTGGTATGTATAGCTTGTCATGTTGGCTTTAATCTGCAAGTGGTAGTACAGCTAAATGATGTCTAGACTGTGTGTTATTTTTAGTCAAAACCCGTTGACCGACGTTAACCGGGCCAAATCTGGTAACCCAGAAAGCCTTGATCAACGTCTGACAACGTTTTGTAACGAGAAGATATGTCAGTATAATTGTGATTTGTTGATGTTATGATATTCATCTTGTAGCCTGTAAGATGGACTATAGATACATTCTTGTAAACATTATAATCATAAGTAGATTGTTCAGAATAAGTGGTCAAAGCAGACTTCGCGCTGGATTTGGAAATTCTGGGAAAAACCCAGAAATCTGGGCAACGGAATTTCTGACCTACTTTGACCAAACTGATCCTGTTGATGGAGTTGTTTTTAAACTGAAATGTTACTTTGTAGTTGTTCTATGGTATCTGCACTATAAGTTTGAGCCTTGATATCACCTAAACCATGAGAAGATCATAGATTAAAATGGCATTGTATATGCCTTCACGAACTGTTGGGTTTCTGGGTAAACCCAGAAACCATCTGACAGTATGTTTAGGAGCTTGAATCTTTAGTTTGTGTTGATGTATTACTTTTATAGTGGTTGATTATTGTAGTGGTGCGTTTTGTCTACAAGATAAACGTTTAAGAAGGCCCTGAACATGCTTGATCTGAGATTAAAGGCCAGTCAAACCATACACCTCGAACACTGACTTTGTTAGTGTTCTTGAGGCCAATAACACCTATAGCGACAGAAAGTGTCGCTATAGCCATTCAGCGACGGTTATACATAATTTATTTTCAGATTTCTCCGAAAATTGATAAAAAAAATATATAAATAAATTCTAAAAATTGCTAAAAATGGTTTTAAAAATTATTTTAAATTATGAAAAATAATTTTTGACCAATTGGAATATTTTCTTTAATATTTATAATTATTTAAATATTAAAGGTAATTAATTTATTTAATTAGTGTATTAAATAAATTAGAGAAAAATGATTTAATATTATGAAAAATCATTTTAAATAAGAATAATGTATTTAAAAATATTTTGAGTTATAAAATGTAACTTTAATATTTTTGGAGAATTTCATTAATAAATTAATATTAATTATGTTTGATTGATTTAATTATTATATTAAATAAATGAATTAAAAATGATTTTATTGATTTAAAAATCATTTAAAAATGAGAAAAATGGTTTTAAAAATATTTTTAAGTTATAATTAATGACTTTTAATATTTGGATAATAATTTCATTAATATTATATATTAATGGTGATGATTTAAAAATGATTTCAATTACTTTAAAAATCATTTAAGTGGAATATTGTCGATTTAAAAATATTAATAATAACTTTAATATTTTGAAAAGTATGTTATTAATATTTGATATTATTAAATATTAATAATGATACGATTAATTGATAATTAAATCATTTAAAAATGATTCTGATATTTGAAAATTATTATAAATTATAATAATTGCTTGATAATTATTAAAAGCTTCCGAAAAATATTATTAATGATAATTGACTTATCTAAATTAATATTGAAGCTTAGAGACCAAGTGTAATTGGCAGATAACTGTGTTAATTATCGGATAGGGTGACCAGAACACCGAGAATGGACTGAAGTCCAACCAGACCGAAATAGTTTGACTTGTTAAGTGTTTATATAGGTTATAAACACTGTTATGGCTATGTGGTAATGTGTCAAGGAGAAGTTTGAATGTAAATTACAGTGTTGTGTGTTATGTGAATTATTGTGCTAATTGTTAGACCGATATTATTGGTTATAGGTCTTTCGAAAGCAGATTAGTATTTTGTGTAGCTGTAATCAGCAGAAGAGGCAAGTTTCCTAACTCAACCTTGAGTTATATTCATTCAATTATTATAATGGTTAATTATTGCTAATTATACCATGTCCAGGGAATTTATTGTTGATTATTTGCAATTAGTGCATGATTAATAATTCAAATTGAATTACTAATTCAGAGAATATACATTGTAGAATAATTGTTGTTGGATTTTCATATTCGTAGAAGATAGAATTGACAGTACATATAATTCCTGTTTATTGTCAAATTATGTTGAGAAATGTCTTAGCTAATTATTCTGGCTAGACGCACATTTGTTAGAACTTGATAAATTCGAGAAGAGAATTCAATTGTTATTGATAGATCGATGCCAATTATTTCGGCTAGATCGATAAGTAAATAGAATTTAAAATCACAGTATTTTGTTGTTAAATCAAAATCTTGATTCTAAGACTGAGAAGAACAACCTTTTATATAAAGGGAACATTTTATTGGTCGTGAATTCGACCTTTTGCGCGCGTTTTAAGTATTATACATAATATAGGGTACAAAGAGTTGGCCGGATCTGAGTACTTGCAGAGGGGTATGATTTAATCTTTATGGTTATCTGATACACCTGAGTATTTATCAAAGTAAATCTTTCATAGATACCCGAGAATATAAGTTCAAGATCTTGTGTGATCGCTCAGTATAAATCTGGAAAACATTCCACTTTACTATTTCGTAGAACTGATTTTTGATTATTCATTAGAATATCGTAGAAACTTTGAAAGTGTTGTACTCTTTTATTATTGAATTATTGTATTGTACAGGATACGAGAAGACTTGTTATTGAATAACGATTTGTTTAGATATTTCAAAGTTCCCCGAACTTTGATTTCATTCTATTAAAATAGATAGTCTGTTGTTTCGAATTGTTATACAATTATTGTATGTCTTTACTTGCGGGGAAAATTAGTTGCTCACCTTGCTAAATAAACTTTTCAGCTAGGGACGAAGTTGCAGAAGGTGCTGCGAAGAAGAATAAGGGAAAAGGCATCGTAATAAATTAGTTTTATGAACAGTATATTTATATTGTTGTATTGTAAACCCTTTTTGTATATCTAAAGGGTATGTTTGTAAAGTTAAGGTTAGAAAACCTGGGTGATGTATTATTAAACTCTGATAAAACTTATGAAAGTTACTATCTATATATATTATGGGTAGTTAAATGTTATTTATATTGTGTATCGTGAACACAAAACTCGGGGGTCAGGTAACCCAGATTTGGGGGTGTCACAAAGTCAATCATTGTCATATCAAGCCATAAGTAAAGAGCCCTGAGCCTTTCACTAGTAACTTCCAAGTCTTGGAATACATCGAAGCTAGAATATCCGTAGGGGACGTCGTAAATAATGGTGGCAAGCTGATAGATATCAATGTGACGTGTTATCCAAGTCTTGGATGAGGGTCACAGTTTTGAATGATATTTCTATTGTTAATAAATTTCCTGACGTATTCCTGAAAACTTCTTAGCTTACCCCTAGAGTGTGAAATCGAATTTTGTATTGACCCCAGTTCAAAACCTATTTCTAAAACCCTTAAATATTTCTTCACCTAGAACGAACGTATTAGTGCCAAAGTTGTTGGCTCGAGCTGTTGAAGATTACGACTATACCACTCAATATCATCGTGGAGAGCGAACGTGGTAGCTGACGCGTTGAGTAGAAGATCGTATGCGTTTACGAGTGTGATGTTGTTAACACAAAAACCCATTTTGTATAACTTACAAATGATGAGATAGAGTTAAAGACTCTAGGGACCCCAAGTGGTGATATCAAATATACGAGTAGAATCGACTTTAATCGATAAAGTTAAAGCTGCTCAAGCTACACACCCTGATCTGATGAATGTGAAGAAGAAGGTCAAGAAGGCGTTATCTAACCCTCAATTTAATTGGCCCATTTGAAATCCTCGATGGAGTAGGAACTGTGGCTTATAGACTCGTTTTATCGCCAAGTATGTCGCCATGTTCATACATTTTCACGTATCGATGTTACGTAAATATGTGGATGACCCGAACCACGTTATTAAATTAGAACTAGACGAGATAACAGAAGATTTAACGTATGAGGAGATGCGTGTTAAAATCTTGAATAAGAAAGATCGTATTCAATACTCAAAGGTTATAACTCAAGAGTTTAGAATATGAAATGAAGTCAAGGTATCCTCACCTCTTCGGCATACCAAGTACGTACGTTAATTTCGAGGGTGAAATTTCCTAAGGAGGGGAAATTGTGTGACCCCAAATTTTTATGAATAAAGATTTAAATTCTCGAAATATTTTTTTTAATATTATGGTGTTGATTTGATATAATGTTATAGTTGTGGGTAATATTTACAAATTTTGCAAAATATGCAAGTTGTTATATAATATTCGATTGGTCGGGGAATATTCATTTTACCAGAGAATATTCGTACGACGACACAATCATTGATGGACCCCACAACGAAAGTATTGTTGTAGTTAGAAAATGACAGAATTATCTTTTTATAAAAATAACAGCGGAAGTTTTAACTGTTAAACTGTTGAACTACCCGGTAGTAAAAGTACAGTAATATGCGTGGTTGCATAGTAGCACACGGTATTGATTATTGATGCTTACGTGAGAAGTCGCTCAGTTATATTCAATTATTGCTACAGTAATTGTTGCATCATATCTCTCATATTATTGATTCAATTATTGTCACAGTATCATCTGCATAATATGTTATATTATTAAATCAATAATTGAGACGACAAAGTTATTTAGATTATTAAATTGCAATATTTACAATGTCTAGAAGTTCTGTCAAGGAGAGGTTTGGTCATCTAATTGCGCGGTCAATAAGGAGAAATCCTTATCGGAAAGCCCCCTCTTTCCTGGGAACGGCTTGGTTGTTAAATATTGTGAATTATAATATTAATGATGAATAAGTTCGTGTGATTACAGATGAAATTGATAGTTCCATTGTGTTATAATTATTAGTGTTAGTGAAAATTAACATTTATTTCGATAATAATTGAAGTCTGGAAGTTATCGGGTAATTAATCGGATAAATGAGGAATTAATTACTACTAATTCACATGCTTATATAACTATTTGTTCACATGTGTGTATTATTGAATCACATTCTTGTCCTATTAGGGGAGTTGGTGCAAGATTGATAATACTTGCATGACTAAGTTAAAAATAGAGGTATAGATGGAGGTATTATACTGTATTCGTATTTCACATTATTATAACTATTGATTCACATGATTGAACTATTGATTCACATTATTTACTATTTGGGGAGGTGGTGCAAGTTTGATAATACTTACAGGACTAAATTAAAAATAAAAGAAAAGTTGAAGGTATTGTACTGTAATATTTCGAGCCCCAAAATGAGCAATTATCGAAACTATATTTTTCTATAAATAGAAGCTCATTCTTCCTTCATTTCTCACCAATTCACTAAAGCTTTAGAGAAATTATTATAGAGATAAATTATAGAGAGAAAGAAGAAGAGAAGTCTGCTACCTCACTATTCCAGTACCCAGCTTATTCTAAGATAAGGGGTATTATTCTTTTGTATTCATGGAGAGAGTTATTTTCTTTCAATACTCGTAAGGGTTGTTTATTCCATTCTTTATTATTATGTTGTAATAACATGTCTATGCGAAGTACTGCATACATGGTGAATTTTCTTCTATTATTCCATTCTTTATTATTTTATTGGAATATCCTGTCTGTGCGGATTACGCAATGACCTGGTTTCGTTCTTTATTATTCTGTTAGAATATCCTGTCTGTGCGGATTACGCATGACCTGGTTCCATTATTTATTATAATCTTTTTGTGCGGTCTATCTCATACCTGGTGAATTCTGTTGTTATTCCATTCTTTATTATTCTGTTGGAATATCCTGTCTGTGCGGATTACGCATGACTTGGTTCCATTCTTTATTATTCTGTTGGGAATAACTTGTCTGTGCGGTCTATCACATGCATGGTGAATTCTTATGTTATTCTATTCTTTATTATTCTGTTGGAATAACCTGTCTATGTGGATTTCCGCATGCATGGTGAATGATCCTTCGTATTCGTTTCTTATTAAATTGTAGAAATGATCTGTTTACGTGGATTACCGCATGACGGATGAAAATCCATTTGTAGTTTCGTAATTTTTTCTGAATCTCAAAAATTCTGGAAAAAATTTGAAATTATAGTTTGTTGAGTTTTCTAGATTGTGTCCAAAAATGACGATTCTTGGATGTATAGATTAAGAGTTATGATTTTATGGGAAAAGACTATTTTAAAAGTAAACCCTTATAACTCCTTGTGGTTTAACTCCAAAATTGGTAAAAATTTTATTGGGAATACATCTATATAACAGCAGTATACCCTGTAAATTTTGGAATTTTTGGGACAAAAGTACAATTTTTTATAAATATCTAAATATTCGGTAGATGTAGCATATGAAAAAATAGTTAAATAAATTTTAAAAAATTCCCAAAAAAATATATGTTCAATATGTGACTATATTCGCTAATCCCAGAAAAAAAATATTTTTGTGACTGATTTGGAATTTTTCATGAAAATAAACTAGTTATGAGTAAATGAATTAAATATGTTATGTGAAGTAACAAAATTGGAAAATAGGATTTTATGGCTTGAGAATCCTATATAGGGTATATGCAGATTTTTGATGAGGGATTTGATCATTGGTGATGAAATCTTATGAGTATGACATTTTTGAATAATTAAAATGCATTATTTGGTAAAGTGTAAACAATTAAAATAAATTATTTATAAGTTAAGAAGTGATTAAATATTGTTATAATATTAATAGTATTAGATTATGAGTTTATTAAATGATTGATAATATTTGGATAAATTTAAAGTCTTTAATATTTATCCTTATTTTTGTTTGATTAATACTTATATCATTGTCATCATCCTCATGCTTATATTGTGATGAAAGTCATCTTTGGCTTACGTGCATAGACGGACTTGGTATGATTATGACTAGGGATTATTCGGTATAATCATGACCGTAATGTGACGAATGATGTGATGAAAGTCCTCAGTGGCCTGAAACGCATTGATGGACAGTTTTTGGTATGATTATGACCAGGGATTATTCGGTATATTCATGACCATTGATGATATAATGAATATCATTGGCTCGTAGTGCAGGGAAAATTCGATGATAAGATTTATTTATTAAGATGAGTCTCAACGATAAAAATTGATGAAAACATTTTAAATGGCAAAACTATGTATTTAACCACTATACTTGGTAAGTTTTATTTAATACACTACTGAACTTTTAATTTTTCGAATTACATCACAGAACTAATTATTATTTTACAATTAAGTCATTCCGTTAAAAAAAGTTGACAAACGTTGAAATATTGCTTATGTGGCGCTGACGTGGACAAAAAATAAAAAAGATTGCTTATGTGGCAAAAAAAATCAAAAACAGATTTTAAAAATAAAAAAATACTCATTTTAAAGTTTTAAAAATAACAAAAACATTATTAAATAAAACAGATTGTTTTAAAAACAGATTTTTTTTAAAAAAAGAATTTTTAAAAAACAATTTTTTAAAAAAAAGAGAATTTTTAAAAAAATAATTTTTTTTAAAAACAGATTTTTAAAAAAATAGAATTCTATTTTTAAAAAAAATATACGTTTTTTTAAAACAAATAAACTTTTTTTAAAAACATATTTTTTAAAAAATATACTGTTTTTAAAAAACATATTTTTTCCGAAAAACAAAACAATTTTAAAACAAACTTTTTTTAAAAAAATTGATTTTTTTAAAAATAGAATTTTTAAAAAACAGAATTTTTTTAAAAATTCTGTTTTATAAAAAATTCTATTTTTTTTAAAAAAATCTGATTTTAAAAAAAGTATATTTTTTTAAAAAAATCTTTTTGAAAAAAGTCTGTCTTATTTTATTGTGCTTGTTATTTTTTAAACTTTAAAATGAGTATTTTTTTATTTTTAAAATCTGTTTATGATTTTTTTGCCACATAAGCAATATTTTTTATTTTTTTGCAACGTATGTGCCACATAAGCAATATTTTAACATCTGTCAATTTTTTTTAATGGAATGACTTAATTGTAAAATAATAATTAGTTCAATGATGTAATTCAAAAAATTAAAAGTTCAGTAGTGTATTAAATAAAACTTGCCAAGAATAGTGGTGAAATACATAGTTTTGCCCATTTTAAATCATAGAAGATAGTAGATAAATGCTCTACTTGACTCTTCTAATGGATTGCTTATTCCATTGCAGTTAAACTTGATGTCTATTTATTTTATCAGTTTAACATTATTGAAAGCTAATGATAATTTATTCTGCATTATCTTAGTCGTAATATTTCTTACTGGGCTAGTTGAGCTCACCCTTTCTTCACTGTTCTCTTCAGGAAATGAGAACGTAGCTGGGACTAGTCGGGGAATGAAGTGACGGTCCAGATAATAGCATTAGTAGTCCTCACAATTCTGTTAAATAGTGTGACAATAAATGTAATGAGGACTCCATTGAGTGTGGACATTGTCTAAATGACAATATTCTTATTAAAACTCTTAGATTATGTTTTGTCGTATTTTTACACGACTGTTGTATAATTAAGTTGTATTTAAATTTTATACCATAATTTGGCGACTCAAAATGGGTGATGTATACATGTTTTGGGGGCGTCACAGAAAAGGCGAGAAAGCCTTGTCCATTTTGCACTATACACACTATAAACTGAGTGCTTTATCTTTTCATACACTTGTGAGCTTGTACTTTGTCATATTTTACCGGTGGAAACCGAGTGTTCATTCATTTAAAGCCATTTGAAATCTTCTTGGCCGCCCACTGTAAGACTTCTTACATTTCTTAAAGCCTTTCTCCACCTTTTGCACACACAGTTATTCGTGAGAGTCGTGTTGTGTGCGTATACCCGGACTTCAGTCCGTGGCTTTTTATTTCTTTTGTATATATATATATATACATTTCTGTCAGGCCTGGAGTTTACTTCGTGGCCATTTACTTCTTTATTTACATTTAATCCCACCTGGAGTTTACTTCATGGCGGTTGATCGTCTCTATATATATATTTACAGCTTTTATATATTTACATTTCCAATCTCCTATGGAGTTCACTTCGTGGTGGTTCATCGTTCATATATATATATATATATATATATATATATATATATATATAACTGCTAACAGCTTTCATATAAACTACAACATCATATGAGCCTAGGAATCATGTGATCACAGATTCAGTCTCCTGAATCTAGATTTAGTTCCCGTGATAGACATTTTCGGCTGTAACCAGCTTGTAAATTATTCACGGTGTTTGAATTTCCTTAGATGACTCTCATGCCCACAAGGATTTCGACATTGCTATGTATCTTTTTCTCGAAGATGCCTCGCATCTTGAATATAAAAGCAATCAACCCAAACACATAATAAAATAGAAGTATCAAAGGCCTCAATTACTATTAAGCATGAGGGTTTGAAAAAATCTCTTTTACAAAACATCACTGCTATATCTTGTTAAAACTGAAATTTTATACAAAATTCAAACCCTTTGTATATAGGTGCAAATGAGGCAAACACTACTTCCAGAAAATTGCACATTGACCCACACCAGACACACACACACATTCATATAACAGTTTAATTGAAAACTGGCGGCCACCGTGGTAACACGGATGTTGGGTGGTGCCTAACACCTTCCCTATGCATAATCAAGCCCCCGGACCCTAAAAAATCTCAGTTTCACAGACCAGTTAAGCAGTGTTACATCACTAGGTCAATATGCAAACCTTTTCTCGATTGAGTTGGTGCAACCATTTAAAAATACCAATTGGCGAACCTTACAGTCCAATCGTCGACATATACATGTCGGACCTTTTCACAACTTGTTTTTTCAAACAAATCTCAAGTAACATGAGAACACCAAAAGACAGAACAGAAAAGGGACAGTAAAAATCCCGACATTGACTCATCTTTCTCTAAGAGACTGCATAATGGTTTTGTAATCTTAAAGAAATCTTTTATAAACCTATGATAGAATACGGCATGTCCAAGAAAACTGCGGATTCCCTTAACTGAAATCAGCGGTGAAAGATATTCTATCGTGTACAGCTTTACCTTATCAACCTCTAAGCCTTTCGTAGAGACCTTGTGCCCCAGAATTATTCCTTCTTCTTCCATAAAGTCACTTCTCCCAGTTAAGCACCAAGTTACTTTCCACATCGCTTCAAGACCATGACCAGATTCTCTAGACACTTATCAACAATGTTTCCATAGATTGAAGAGCTGTCCATGAAAACTACCACATTCTTCTCCACCATGTCTGAGAAAATAGCCATCATACATCTTTGGAAAGTCGTCGGTGCGTTACATAACCCAAAGGACATCCTTCTAAATGAAAAGGTGCTGTATAGGCACATAAATGTGGTCTTTTCTTGGTCCTTGAGACCTATAACTATTTAGTTGTACCCTGAATACCCATCCGTAAACAGTATTAATGCTTAGCTAACCGGTTCAACATCTGATCGATAAAGGGTAGAGGAAAGTAATCCTTTTGGGTTGCCTTACTTAGCTTCCTATATCCATACAAACCCTCCATCTGGTCACTATCCTCGTCACAATTAGTTCATTGTCGTCGTTTTTCAC
>JAINUV010000229.1:0-27826 GCA_020205505.1 Panax japonicus
TGAATACTTTCATTTCATAAAATTCGGGGTCTTACACTTAAGGGTGAAGTACACTTTTACTGGGAAGCGAATAAGAATAGAGCCGGTAAATGAGTGATTGGATTGGAAAGAATAGAATATATAGAGAGATAAAATAAATCTTGTATTTTTTTCTTATCTATATTTACAGTAGAGTTGTCCTCTTTATATATGCATATATGATAGCAACTAAAGCTAAAATCAAGGAGTTAGATATTCTAAGATGGCATGAATCAAGGAAGGCAAATATTCTAAGGTGATGATTGTGGAAATTCAAAAATAATATCTAATCTAATTGCTAATTATTAACTAGTGCTTATATCCCCCCATAAGCCAAAGGGTATTCTGGAAGACACTTTGAGCTTGTTCCGATTGTACAAAAAATGTTGGTTGGTAATGGTTTGGTGAGAGCTTTGGCAACATTATCTTGAGAGGAATAAACTGAATAGAGACCCGTTTTGTAACGGGACGAATTGATTGAGTCGTGATTCTGGGGACAAAATCCTTTTAGGGGGAAGATGTGACAAACGAGATTTTTATAATTTAATTTGAATATTTATTGAATTAAATAAATATTTTTTGATTATTTAATTATTGGGTTAAATATTTAATTGATGAATTTGTGGTAGATTAATTTAATTATGTGTTACATTGATTAAATTAATGTGGAGAATTTATTATTCAAAAGTATGTATTTAGTTGAGCTTATTTGATTAAATGAATTATTTAATAAGCATAATGTTATTCTAATTAATAAAATAATTAATTAGAAATTTAATGATTTGACATAATTATAATTGAGAATTTAATTATTGTGATGATTTAATTAATAAGTAATTTTAACGTATATTTAATTGAGTTTAAATAATAATATTTGACTAATTAAAGTGTGACAAATAAACTATATAATAATAAGTTAATTAAAATAAATTGAAAAGGAAATTAATGACCAAGCCAAATAGGGCCTTAAGAACATGCGATTAGTTAAGCCATGATGCACTTAACTGATACCCATGTTGTGCCGGATATTTGAGCACGAATTATATCAATACGGTGTTCGTCGCATTTTCATTTCCCAAAAAACCTAAGTCTGAGAAAACAGAGAGAGATTAGGGAGAAAGAGAGAGCTTTGAAAGATTGAAGAAGAAGAAGTTAGAATTAAAGGAGTTTCTATCATCTTCTATTAAACTTAACAGAGTTAGCAAGGGCAATTTCTTAATCCCAAGTTTCAATTCATGTTTTTAACTTTTGTCCATAAATGTATTTAAGTTTTCTGTTAATTAAAACTCATTATTTATTTGTTAAAAACTTGATGTTAGATATTTATAGCATATATATAGTTCAATTATATGATTTATGTGTTTTAGAGTAACTAATCCATGAAATCACGTTCGAATTGGAGTTTTATAGTTTATAGAGAAAAATATATGAATATGGCTTATAAGTACAAAAATTTATGTTTAAATTGCATATTAATTGGTAAATTGATGAATGATTTCGTTTATACATGTAAAAACAAAAAGAACGAAACTTAAACAGACTGATTTGGTCAAAAAACGAGTTCACAGTGATTAATTTCGTTAATAATGTTAAAATGGAGTTTTTCATAAGAAAAGTGAAATTATGTGATTTGATTCAAGTAATTGTATGAATTAAGTTGTTAAAATCATGTTAGAAAGGTTGTGTAATGATCATATATGAATTATAATATCTGAGTATGCTTAAATTAATGTATGGACAAGGAAATTGGAAGTTATAGCCCTGTTCTGTGTTCTTCACGAGAACATATGATTGAACTTGTGTGAGATTTTTGGCCTAAATTGGCATTGTTATGTGTTTGCGAACTGCAAAAACTGCAAAAACTAAGTTTGGGTAACCCCGCCCCGGCAGGCTTTACCAAACTAAATTACCCTGCCCCGGCGGGCAAATAAATAAAAAATAAAATAAAATAAAAATAAATAATAAATAAAATATATATCAAATAAAATGAATATTTTAACTCGAGATATTTATGGAATAAAATAAATATTCAATGGGAAATTATTATTAAAATATTTATCAAGTAAAATAAATATTTTTGTTGAAATATTTATAGAATAAAATAAATATTTGATGGAAATTATTATAAAAAGATTTGTCAAATAACATAAATATTTTATTGAAATATTTATTAGAATAAATAAAAATTCGATGAAAATTATTATTAACATATTTAAAAAATAAAATGAATATTTTAATTGAGATATTTATGGAATAAACTAATATGTCGATGGAAATTTTTATGAAATAATTTATTCGAGTGTATAATAGTAAAGAGAATAAAAATATTCTAATTTAATTAATTAATTAAATTAGAAGGGTAACTGATTTGTTAAATAAAGTGGAGTTTATATTAAATAATTAAAGTGAAATGTGAGTGGACAATTGTGACACCCCCCAAGATAGGTCACACGACCCATTTTGAGTCGCCAGATATCACATTATAGAAATCAAATACAATTTCATTTATACAAATGTTGAACTTGTCGTGCCAGAGTACGACACATATACAGCTGTGAGTTTTAATACCAAATATATGTAACTTTCGTATGGTGCCTCGACCACAACACCTTACAATTGTACTTTCCATAAAAGTACAGTCCAATAACTGTGTTTAGAAATTAAATCTTTAAAAATGCTCAAGGAACCTTTTGTACATGGGATAGGTTCATGCATCTAAGTTCTGATAGATATTGTGACACCCCCAAATCCGGGTTACATGACCCCCGAAGTTTGGGTGTTGCACGATTCACACTATAATATCATTTTTAACTACCACATTCATATATAAATAGGAACTACTGCCACCCCGAAATCATTAACATAAGTTGTTAAACACTAAGTCCCAGGTTTTCTAACCTTAAATTACAAAACATACCCCTTAAATAACAAACAAGGATTTACAATTACAGCATATAATAATAATGTTCTTTATAACTACTCCAGCATCTTGATTTTGCCTTTGTTCTTCTTTGACCCGCTGGCCTCTTCGTTCCTAGCTGAAATGTTTTATTTATAGCAAGGTGAGCAACTAGTTTGCCCTCGCAAGTTAAGACATACAATAAATGTATATGAATCAACAAGAACAGACTATCTATTTTGATAGAATGAAACCAAAGTTCGGTGAACTTTGAAATAGCTGAACAAATCATTAATTAATAACAAGTTTTCTCGTATTTTAGGCAGCACAATAATCTAATAATGAAAGAGTACAACACTTTCAAAGTTTCTACGATATTCTATTGAATAATCAAGAATTAATTCTACGCAATAACAATGTGGAATGTTTTCCAGATTTATGCTGAGCTATCACACTAGATCTTTGAACTTATTTTCTCGGGTATCTATCAAAGATTTACTTTGATACATACCAGGAGTATCAGATAACCATAAAGATTAAATCATACCCCTCTGCAAGTACTTAGAGCCGGCCAACCTCCTTGTACCCTATATTATGCATAATACTTAAAACGCGCGCAAAGGTCGAATTCACGACCCAAAATGTTCCCTTTATATAAAAGGTTGTTCTTCTCAGTCTCAGAATCAAGATTTTGATTTAACAACGAAATACTGTGATTTCAAATTCTATTTACTTATCGATCTTGCCAAAATAATTGGCATCGATCTACCAATAACAATTGAATTCTTTTCTTGAATTTATCAAGTTCTAACAAATGTTCGTCTAGCCAGAATAATTAGCTAAGACATTTCTCAACATAATTTGACAATAAACAGGAATTATCTGTACTGTCAATTCTATCTTCTACGAATATGAATATCCAACAACAACTATTCTACAAATGTATATTTTTCGAATCAATAATTCAATTTGAACTATTAAGCATGCACTAACTGCGAATTATCAACAATAAATCCCTGGACGTGGTTTAATCAACAATAATTAACCACCATAACAATTGAATGAATATAACTCAAGATTGAGTTTGGAAACTTGCCTTCCGCGTTGATTACAGCTACACAATATATTTATCTGCTTTCGAAAAACCTATAACCAATAATATTGGTCTCATAATTAGCACAATATTTCATAACACACAGCACTGTAATTCACAGTCAAACTTCTCCTAGACACATTACCACATAGTCACATTAGTGTTTATAACCTATATAAACACTTAAGAAGTCAAACTAGTTTAGTTTGGTTGAACTTCGGTCCATTCTCGGTGTTCTGGTCACCCTATCCGACAATTAACACATTGATTGTCAATTATACTGGGTCTCTAAGCTTCAATATTATTTAAGATAAATCAATTATCAATAATAATATTTTTCGAAAGCTTTTAATAATTATCAAGTAATTATTATAATTTATAATATTTTTTCAAACACTTAAATCATTTTTAAATAATTTAATGATCAAATATCTTGTCATTATTAATATAAAATATTAATAACATACTTATCAAAATATTAAAGTTATTATCAATAACTTAAAATATTTTTAAATCATCAATATTCTACTTAAATGATTTTTAAAATAATTAAAATCATTTTTAAATCATCACCATTAATATCTAAATATTAATAAAATTATTATCTAAATATTGAAAATTATATTTTATAATTTAAAATATTTTCTAACACTTTATTCTCAATTAAAATGATTTTTAAATCATTAAAATTATTTTTATCTTATTTATTTAATTTAATAATCAAATAAATCTAATATCATTAATATTAAAGTATTAATGAAAATTCTCCAAAAATATTAAAAGTTACATTTTATAACTCAAAATATTTTAAATACATTATTCTTATTTAAAATAATTTTTCATAATATTAAATCATTTTTCTCTAATTTATTTAATACACTAATTAAATAAATTAAATACCTTTAATATTTAAATAATTATAAATATTAAAAAAAATATTCCAATTGGTCAGAAATTATTTTTCATAATTTAAAATAATTTTTAAAACCATTTTTGGTAATTTTTAGAAATTATTTCTATTTTTAATCATTTATCGGAATATTCAGAAAATAAAATAAATAAACCGTCGCTAAATGGCTTTAGCGACACTTTCTGTCGTCTTAGGTGTTCTTGGCCTCAAGAACACTGACATGGCCAGTTTCATGGTGGCTCGTTTGACCATGAATAACTCTTTGATTAAAGAGCTTCTGGGTTAACTAAAACTTTGTTATTATAGTATTAATATCACACTACCATATCCAACCAAGACTTCGGTTAAACAACATCACAACAAGGAGATCAAAAACCTCCAAAGTTGTTGTCAGGCGGTTTTTGGGCCCAACAGTTTTGAATACCTATTTTGATGCTCGATTTGTATAGTGTTCTGATCATAGTTTATGTGATCTTAAGTTTCAAACATGTAGTACTAGTGTCAAGGTACATTTACATCCCAACAGGTCAGTTAAACAACATCCAAATCTCCAGATTTTATCCGGTCAAACTATGTCAAAACAGTTGTTCTAACCGTTTCTGGGTTTTCCAGAAAGTTAAAGATTAGTTCAGGTGGTCTACTTTGACCACCTTTCACGATCGATCTGTTGAGTATATAAGAAACCTAAAGACCCAGATCTATAGTCCATCCTACAAGCTACACCATGTACCAAACAACAACATCAAAAACGTAAACTACCGACAGATCAAGCGGTTTAGATATCTTGTCAGACTCTGTTTCAAAGGTTCTAGGCTGCCCAGATTTTAGCCCAGTCAACGTCGGTCAACGGTCTTTGACCGTTAATAACATGAAATATAGTTATCAAATTTATATTCTACCACTTGAAGCTTAAAGCCAGCCTATCAGGCTACAAATTAAAGCTTTAAAACATTACAAACTATGAACACAGTAAGATCTACGGCTACTGACATTCCTTGTCAGACACAAAAATTTTCTCAAGAACAGTTTTTTAAAAAAATTATTTTAAGGCCCTTTGATGCTATGGATTCATGATAGATCATCATAGATCTTCATATAACATCCAATAGCAAGATTCTAAACACATAAACATAAAAATTTCTCAAGCATACGAGATCAAAAATTAAAATTTGGTTATACCTTTCTAGCTTCGATTCTTGATCTTAATCCTCAAATCTGTTATTGGTTGATCTATGGACTGAATTTAGAACTGATATACTTGCTAAATTCGGAGGTCTTGTATGGGAGAGAGTTGGTGAGAGCTTGGTTGGCCAAATGAGCAAATTAATGATTTTCTCTCTCTTGAATCTAATATATATTGCTAGGATGCATTGTATGATCTGATGTGCTGGCAATGAAGGACTGATTTGGCTGTGATTTTGTCACACAAGTCAACAAAGTAGGTAACCTACTAAAGATTTTACCAATTTTGCAAGTTAGCTCACTAATTTATACAAAAAGGGCATTTTGGTCATTTCTAAAATACAATTAATGGTATTCTTGTCATTTGTACAAACCCTTAGGGTTTAACCCTAAGGTCTTAACTCTAGGATTTGGCAACTTTAGCTTCTACAATTTTCAAATTTAGGGTTTAATTAGAAAAAATAAATTTTCTAAAATAAAATTAGGGTTTCTAAAATAGAAATTTAATATACAAAAATATAATTAGAGTTTTCTAATCATATTTAAGTTTAACAAATACTTTAGGCATGCTAATAAAAATTAGAGTTGCCTAATTAGGGTTTAGGAAATCCCATATTTTAAATTAGGGTTCCTTAACGTACAATTAGGGTTTTTAACTGTACAATTAGTTTTCTAAATCGGAGATTAGGGTTTCTAATCCCTTATTAAGGTTTATTAATTATAAACCCCATCCAGTCAACCATTGGTCAATATTTCTATACAGTCCAAACACATAATCAATAATACAATTATTTTAATTGTATTTTCTATCGAATCCCTATCCGAAAATTAGGGTTAGGGTTTTTAAAGATGTTGGGCACAACTCTACTCTATTTTCTTAGTCAAATCACATATTAACTAATTCTCGAGACTTGTCTCACAAATTCTCAGTATAATATTAACAAACAATGTCAATATTAAATAAAAAAATATATTCGTAAAATTTTGATTTTTCGAAATTCCGGGTTATCACATATATTATATGACTCAAGAATTATCCTTGGTTGACCCAATAGACCCCAAAGAAAAATGAGAAGATTACTATCATGTTCTTTCCGATGGTGAGTCTTCTCTTGACATATAATTATGTCCATTGTCTCCAAGTGAGAATTATATTTCAACCAAACTCCAAGATTATTTAGGTAGTGCTTATAGATATAATCAACAAGTACATGTGCACAACCATGTCTTATGATAATAGGAAGTCGTATGTCATTAGACATCTTGTATGATAGTGGCAAAACGCCCTTCCAAAGTTGGGTTCACCTCACCCTATTCGGTTCACCAAAATCACGGTTAAAATGACGTATAAAATACGACACATTTATCTATAATTCTCAATAAAATTATTTTTATACTATTTTAGGGGAAACCTCAACACCTATAGACCATCGTTCTATTCCCATGTTACCCCCGCTCGATCCAGCTACACTCTTATTACATGAAAAGAATTTTAAAGCAAAATGGTGAGCACAACTAGCCCAGTAAAGAATATCATGACTAAAGATAATTAAATTATCAATAGCATTCGTCAGTAATAAATCATAGATTTAGAATATATGGTAGATGATAAAACTTTTCAACCATAGTTGCAGCGTAATGAGCAATCTATTAGAAGAGTCAAATAGACAATAAAGTCTATTATCTTCTTCATGTTAAAAGTCCATCAACCATGTTTTATCCCTATAACATCAATCAACAGTTCCTGTCCACAATTATGTGAATAACTCATAATCATAATTGTGATTCTAAATTACTCTTCACACCCAGGACGAAGATAATTTTCATCACCTGTCTTTACTTGTAACATCAAAGATCATGGTTATACCGAATTACAGTTCATGTTCATAATCATACTAATAAATTCATCCTTGCACTACGGGCCAAAGATATTCATTAACAGTTCATCTTTGCACTACATGTCAAAGACATACAACTGTATTTTTAGAAGAGTCAAGTAGAGCATGATATCTACTATCTTCTACGAATTAAAAGGTTATTATCAATATTTTATCGCTGAGACTCAGCTTAATAAATAATCCACATAATCGAATCATCCTTGCACTACGGCTAAGGATATTCATTAGTATCATGACCATAAATTATCTATGCATTACGGGCCAAAGATATTCATGTTTTCACCAATGGTCATAATTATACCAAATAATCCCTAGTCATAATCATACCAACAACTGTCCATCAATGTACTACAGGCCAATGAGGACTTTTACCACATCATTTAAAACATTACGGGTCATGATTATACCGAATGATCCCTAGTCATAATCATACCAATCAACAGTTCATATTTGCACCCTTGGCCGAAGATTACTTTCATCACTATATAAGCATGAGGATGATGACAATGATATAAGCATTAATCAAACGAAATCAAGGAATAGTACCTCGACATGAAAAGTGCCCTAAATACCCGAGTGAATAATATTTAAGTGAATAGTAATCGGGTGATTATATTGAAATTTAATAAGAAAATTCAGATCAATATTCCAATAAAACGATACTGGATGAAGCGCAAAACTCAAGGATATTCCAACACTACAAAAAAATGGGGTTTCAGCAACAACCGATTTTCGTTGCTAAAGGTATCAAATTTTATTGCAAAAGGGTTTTGGCAACGACTTTACTGTCGTTGCGCCTTTCGTTGCGCAATGAGCGTTGCTAATTGTTTCGCAACGAACGTATTTTTTTCGTTGCCAAAAGTAATACATTTTGCAATAAATTTTTACTTTCGTACAAAGACATCAATCCTTTAGCAACAAAATGTATTGTTGCAGAATAATTAAAATTTCGTTGCTAAAAACCCCATTTCGTTGCAAAAGCCTGCTAATTGACAACAAAATGAATTTTTTTTTTTTTGCAACGACCATGCATTTTCGTTGTAATTTACACCATTTTGCAACGACATTTTTTGTTGCAGTAAAATATGAAAATTGTTGCCTAAGCTTGCTTTCATTGCGGAATGTAAACTTTTTAGCAACGATTTTCGTTGCTAATTATATTATTTGGCAACGACATTATGCTGAATTAGCAACAAAAATGTTTGTTGCTAGTTATTTTTTAATAGCAACGAAAGTCGTTGATTAGCAACGACATTATATGTTGTTATTTCTTTATATGTGCAATGAAAGTTAATATGATTTGCAACGATAAAAAATGTTTCCTTTTATTTTAGTATTAGCAACAACATCCTCTCCGTTGTTATTAGGTTAATTTTTCGTTGCCACATATTATATTTTTAATGCCATTAGCAACGAAAATTTGTTGCTAAATGTATAAAAAATTGTTGCTATATTAAAACTTGTTCGATTCTTTGGTAACAAATTATATTGTTGCCAAATCAAAATTTAACATTCTTTTTGTGTACCTGACTAGCTCAATGTCCCCATAGTAAATAATGACAAAAATACAAAAAACTAAAATATTATTAACTTAATAAAATCATCCACTACATAATCAGACATTATCTTTACAATTAATCATCTAAAGCTACCACAGTTCTTCAATCAAAGTATATATATCTACATATATAGAGAGAGTACACTTCATAATTTCGTCCCTTGTCTTCCGTAAACGTAGCATTGAAATTTGATACCCAGTATTGTAAGGCAGGTCGTAGAAGCAATCTTCCTGCACATGTTTAAAAATAATAGCAAGTCAGGAAAATAAAGCAAATAGGTCACCAAAGACATTTAATGCCAAAATCAATACACAAAGACAATTGAGTTGCTACGTGGTACTAATATTATTAAACCAATAGACTACCCACAACATTTATTTAATGGTTGAGCATATAGAAAGATTCCAGAGTCCTTCAACTAACTAAATAAAATGCATTAAACAAGATAACATGAAGTACATACTAGTTTGACAAACATACACAAGATGGGTACCATGTGTAATGTGCATGAATAAGATTACAACAACTATGACAAAGATACACCTGCTCTATGCGTCCAACTTTGAAGTAACTGTTATGTGAAAAAAAAAAACTAAATCTTCTATTACACTTGGCACACAGTTCTGTATGCCTATTTATACGGTCCTTGATTTTTATTTTGAAAAACTCAAAATTGCTAAATCTGGACAAACAACATGCAATTTGATACACAGTTGACGACGAAAAACTTACAACTCTAGAAGGGTACAGGCGTGATGGGGCATAAAGCACTTGCTCTTACCAATATCATTACCATCTATCTTGAGTTGCAGAAACTAAGATTAAGAGAAAAGAAAAATTGTTATAAGTTACTACAGAAGTTTCTATGAACCCGCAATAAGAGCTTAACAATTTGTTAGTGACTACTTTACATCGGCCAGGTATAAGAAATGAATGTCAAAACTGAAATATTAAAACGTATTCACAATCAGAAGTTTACATACTTTGTCATTTTCATGAAGCTGAAACAAAGGAACCGCAAGCAATTTTTGGTTTTTCGGTACAATGAACTTTCTATTTTCTGGCAACTTCACAAGAAAGAGTTTTCTACACTCCTGCAATATCAAGACAAGCACATAATGAACACCAACTTACCAAAGGTAATAAATAAGAGAAAGACTTGCAGATTTTATGACACAAGCTTACCTTTGGACTAATCATATTAGACGACAAGTACGGATAAAACAATGTTTCAAAGTTAGATCTCCACCACTTGCTGAGGCATTCTCCTACCTAAACATTGAGAATTAGTTTATTTGCAGATATAATAAAACAAAATGGTCTTAAATAGAATTCATATACCTCCCAGTCAGACCCAATACCATCACAATGTTCGGATATCTTGTTTGAAAGTTTGCGCCTCAAGCCATCAATGTCTTCAAAATAAGAATAAATATAATTCTTTGACCCTTGCAATAGTTTCTAGTGGATTTATCAACTACAAAAATTGACAGAATGACACAATATATAAGATGGTGTCTTACCTGATTCACCTGGTCTTAAACGACCACCTGGAAGCTTATAAGTGGAGTTCCTTACTTGCAATAACAATAAATGGGGATGTTTGAACAATTCAACCTGTGTCCAACAATTGTTAAACATCATTTGAGTTTATTATTAAACTACAATGATAAAATAAACTAAAAGTATAAAACATATTTTTAATAAAATTTTATGGAGCAAGCCTTTCACAAGTTCTTAGTTCCCATACCATGATCTCTACCGTGTTTGTTCCAACTAAAATTAGTTAATATTTATTAAAATTGGAGGTAAAGGTAAAAGACAAATAAGGAAATTAAATCCAGTAAAAGAAAAATATATTAGCTAGAGTAAGAAGAAGCTAACCAAGAAGTAGAGGTTGTTGTACTGGATGGAAATCCACTCTTGACTACTGAGCTTAGAGTTAGAGTCCTCGCAACAGCCTTGGGCAAATCATTATAAAAGAATGAACTCTGACCATGGCTCTTACTGGTGTAACCAACAGCTGTCTGATAGTCATATATATCAGCCTTGGGCAAATCACAACAGCTGTCTGATAGTCACAACAGCCTTGGGCAAATCATCATAAAAGAATGAACCATTAAGCGTGCATATATATACACTGAAAGCTAGATTGATAAGATATGACAAAAACTGGCCTCCAGTAATTAACAAACCATTTGTGCTAACAAAGGCACCTCTAATTCTGTGAGGAGAAGCCTATGAAATGTAGAGAGGTGCAGTCATGGACACTATTCTAACTCCCAAACCCACAAATACTCTTCCAACAATTATCATCCAAGGGAATGGAGAAATCACCATAACCATAGCGATTTCTACCAAAATTGATATTTTCCTATTAAACCTATCATTAATCCAACCAACAAATGCAGCACCAATGATGGCTCCTGCTACAGCCATGCTCACAATTGTTTCCTATACATCAACCCAAACAAGTAATTAATCTTAACATAATATAAAAACAGAACAAAGACACACACACACACACACACACACACACACACACATCTTCCCTACCAAAACAAATTTTTGTTATATATATATAAAAAAAGAAGAAGTAAATTGTACCCTTCAAGATATACATAGTTTGTGTCAATTGTTTTCTTACCTAGTGCAAAAAAATTGCTATAATACAATTCATACTATGTATGTGTATATGCATGTGCTATGAATATATACTTTAAATGACTGTAAAGGGTTCTATATGAAGGGGTGATGTCCGAGTGATTGGTCAAGTCAACTTTAGCACTCTTTTCTTGCAACAGGCTAATGATCCACTTACTTCTACTCTCAACAGTTCAGATTCAAGATAAATAGTTTTTAATATTGATCTGAAAGAAGTATTTTATCCAATCCATGTGCGTATCTTTTTATTAATAGATGTCTTCAGGGTTATGAATGATGTTGATTCATTTAGGTCTATTAAATGATCATGAGACTCTTACTAGAAAGTGGAACAAAGATAACCTAGTTGTATCGAAAAACAACAATCTATAATTCATGAATCATGAAATAAAATACAAAACTACAACCAAAACATTTCTGAATAGTCCATTTGACTAAATTAAAGAACAGATGTTGTAATCGACCAATCATAACCAACTAACTACTACCTCACCATACACACAGTAAGAAAACCAATATGCAATAAAACATGGACCAAAATTTTGTAAGTTAAACCCAAAACTTACACTGCACATTTGATAGTTGCAGTTATGTTAAACATGAGATATCCTCTTATCCTAAGCACTCTTACTAATTCTCTGATTTATTGATCCTCTGTCATATGTTAGACATGGGATATCCACATGAGCCAAATTATTTTTTTGTTTCTTCACCAAAAAAAAAATTAACCAAGACATCAACATCTTAGCTTGATTCAAAAAGGGGAATGTTAAATCAGCTCCATAAACAAATTGAGTCAAAACCAAACAATCATTGATAAAATAAAAGGAGAAAAATGAAACAGGTAAATGATGAGTGCATATTATTCATTTATTTTGATTCCATTATATTTAGTTTTATTGCATGTTTCATGTGTATATGAGCTTATTAAGGTGTTTAATGATTTCAGGAAGAATTGGAGCTGAAATGAGGAAAAAGAGAAAATTGCAAGATTTTTAGTATTAAGTTGGATGCATGTTCTTGGCTTGGGACTTGGATTTTATTGAAGAGCTCTTCCTTAGCTTTTCGTAACATCTTGAATCGTCCCAATCGGAGATCATATGAAAAAGTTATGATATTTTTACTAAACGGACGTTGAACCTCAAAGTTTGGAAATTGCAATTTACACAGCAGTCACTTGGAGACAGATTTCGACCTTGATGTTGAAAGATTCTGTCAATTCTCAAAGAATAAAAGTTGTAGATCTCGTCGATATCTTCGTTTTGACAGGTAGCAGGTCCCGTAACTCCTCCTGGATCAAAGGTTATGCTCGTTTTACCAAAGGACGTCGCAGCAGGAAATGGAAATTCGCCCCAGCGAATTTGAGCGCGAAAATTAGAAAATCTTGAATTTTTGGAAAGTTTCTAAATGCAGATTTTGGCAGATTTCAACATGGAATATGATTATTATTTCTATTAGCTTTAGGATTTACTTTATACTAAGATTTATTTCCAAATTAGATTCTATTTCTTTATGGAAACTAGTTATGATATGTAATTCCTTTTAAGATTTGGATTTCTACTTCCTATAGGATTTAGGACTTTGTCTAGCACTATAAATAGAGGATGCTAGTCAGAGTTTTATACATTCAATCATCTACTACATTCTCTCATCTACAACATTGGAAGATTGAAGACATGAGCTAAGTTATTTTTATTCAGTTCTAAGGGATGTTGAACCTTATTTATAATTAATGGTTAATTGAGTATTCATTATTTATTCTTTCTCACATGAAATTCATTCTTGATAATCTGATTTAATTTCTGAATGCTATTTGGCTTAACTAATTTGATTTCTGCAGGATTGAATTGGTTAACGAATATCATATACTAGATCAAGGAATAATATTACGTGTAATTGATATTGTTTCTAATCACAAATAGTAATTAGTAATACCTAATTGTGGACAAGTTTTTGAGTATTGCTATGATTATCAGAAGACAAGTTAAACAATCCGAGCTTATGTGTTTGTTGCTTGGAATAGTCTAATTCCCTAGTTCTTAATGCTGCTATTATATTAAATCTAGAGAGCTTGTTCTAGGTTATATAATTGTTAGAATCTTGTGAAGAGCTTGTTTCATTGAGTGACAATCTAAGGGGAGTTTCGGGTAGCAGAGCTTGTTGTTACCTAGGATTATTAGTTTCATTGAAGGATAAATAATGTTACACTTGATTAATCTATTATTATAAAAAGGTGATACTGAACTGAAGAACTGAAGCTTTTTATTCATTGTTTATTCTTATTAGTTTATTCTTGTTAATTTAATTAATTAATTCAAAATCCCCTTTTTATTAGAAATCATAGAATAAATATAAAACAAATCACTCTGTGGGATCGATCCTTGCTTACTACTGTGCTAATTGTTTAAATTTATAAAGTGAAAGTGATGTTAATTTAGGAGTGTAAACGACAACTCCCAAATTTTGGCGCCGTTGCCGGGGAGTGTTATTTGTTTTGTTTATTCTTTGTTTTGTTTATTTTTATTATTTTGTTTTTGTTTTTGTTTTTATTTTATAACCTAATCCTCTCACTTTATTGACTTAAATTTTGATCAAGAGATAGAGAAAACTGCAAATATAAAAGAAGCTCTTGTTCCAATATTTGAAGTGGAAGAGATGGCAGTGCCACAAAATAACAGAACTTTGAAAGAATTGGCTACTCTTGATCTGACTCAACCATCATTTTGTATTGAGTATTCTACTTTAGATGTTGCTTTTGAACTTAACTCTAGACTAATTCATCTTTTGCCTACTTTTCGTGGTCTTATAGGTGAAAATCCATATAAGCATCTAAAGGAGTTCCATGTGGTGTGTTCCACGATGAAAGCACAAGGAGTGGCAGAGGAGCAGATCAAGCTTAGACTTTTTCCATTCTCATTAGCAGATTTAGCTAAAGACTGGTTATACTATCTACCTTCTGGATCAATACGATCATGGACTGATATGCAAAGGTTGTTCTTGGAGAGGTATTTTCCTGCATCAAGAGTTACCGATATAAGAAAGGAGATATGTGGAATCAAGCAGTTCAATGGAGAGAATCTCTATGAGTATTGGGAGAGGTTCAAGAAGTTGTGTTCCAGCTGTCCACCTCATGGAATTGATGAACATTACTTGATCCAGTACTTCTATGAGGGGTTGCTACCAATGGAAAGAAACATGATTGATGCAGCAAGTGGAGGTGCACTGGTAGACAAGACTCCAGAAACGGCAAGGAACTTAATTACAAACATGGCAGCTAACTCACAGCAGTATGGAACTAAGATGGATCACACACCACAAAGGATAAATGGGGTAAGCACGAGAGACTTAGAGCAGCAGATTTCTGATTTAACTACTTTGGTTCGACAAATGGCTGCAAGGAATACACAAGTTATTCAGCAAGCTCAACCTCAGTACCACACAAAAAACCAAGAAGTACCTGTCAATTCTGGGACATTTATGGAGGATATGTTCAAGGCATTCATGAACCAAACACAACAGTTCATGTGTCAGACACAACAATTCCAGCAGGAGACAAGAACTTCTGTTCAAGATCTGAGGGACCAAGTTGGTCAACTTGCAACCACAGTAGGAAGATCACTTTCTCACACTGTTGAAAATGTAAGTTTCATAACATTGAGATGTGGTGTAGAAGATCAACAACAAGAAAAGTTAATACAAAGCAAGTCCGACAATAGTGAAATAGGCAGCAATGATGTACTCAGGCACAAATTTCCACCTCTTTCTGCTTATGAACCGAAACTACCTTTTCCCCAAGTTCTAACAAGGAATTGGAAAGTTGGAAAGAATTCAACGTGGTATAGAGAGTCTAATGAAAAATTCCTAGAAGAAATGGCGAATAGGGAACAAGAACTTAAAGATGATGATGTGTTCACTAGTGGAAACCATTTGAAAGTGCTCGAGACTACTGCTAAATTTGAAGAAAAAATCAGGTATTCAAAGTCTGAAAAGAATGAAAAAGAGGTAGAGATGGAAGAATTAATAATTCCTGCAGATTTCTATAAGGATGACATAGAAGATTATAGTTTCCTTGTACCGGCAACAACACACGATGATAAACATCATGGGACCTTACACGTGGAATTAGACGACGCACATGTCCAGTTCGGCATATATAAAGTTAAGAGGTATCTTGGTAATGTTAATTCTATTTTTGCTATTGGTGTTGTTGACTCTACAGTGCAGGAATCTCTTGAGCAAATATATAAGGAGGATTTAAGGGCTGAAATGGAGCAAAATTAGGATCTGAAAGATGTTCCTAATGAAGAATTGAAATTGTTACCAGTCCACTTGAAGTACACAAGTCCAATTACATAGGATGAGAAAGATGATGTCAAGCCAATGACAATAAACAAGGGCAGCTGCTTGGGAGGCAACCCAAGATTCCAGATTTGATTTTTCTATCCCTTTACTTTTTAGTTTTTTTATTGCATGTTAGCTAATAGTATTTTCTTCTTTATATGATTTTCTTACATTGGGGACAATGTAAGGTTTGAGTGTGGGGGGAAGATTTAGGTTTTTATTTTATTTAGGAATATTGATCCAATTTTGATGGGAAGTTGAAAAATAAATTGAAAAAAAAAATTCTGAAAACTTGGGTTCCATGGTTCTATTTGCCTATGTGTTCGAAGGTTAAAGTCAAAGATTGAAAATTGATGCTAAAATTCAGAATCTGTTTGATGCTTAATTTGTTAATGAATGATAACAACTAAGCCATGATCCATAGTAATTGATTTGAATTGAATTTGTGATACATGAGTACTTGAATATGAGAAGCATGTTTATTTGGCTAAGTTATTTGTGGAGTTGTCTATGTGCACTGATTTCATGACTTAGAACTGTTTAACTTGCTTATATTGTTACAGAGCCATGTGAAAAAAAATGATGAATGAAAAAAAAGGAAAAAAAAAAACAAGAAAATTGAAAATCTGCTTCAATGTCCATTGTGCGAAATAACTGGGTATCTAAGCCTCGGGAAGCATCGGTATTCACGCTGAAAAGTGCGATGGATAAAAGCAGCTTGACTAGTCAACTTTTATGACCTTTGTTACTTGAATAAGTAAGCCCTTAGGGGTGTCTCTACACCTAGCGCTCTAAGATCATCTGGTTTGGGAGTCGTTGGTGGAAAGTTCGCTAATGGGTAACTCTGAAAAGCCTAAGAAAAGGAGACATTGCACATGTCAAGAAAAAAAAATACGAAAAAAAAGAAGCATGAAAATACATTCATCTGTGCTAAAAAGAAGGTTCTATGAAAAAAATTAAAAAGCAAGAAAAATTTGTTCTTGGTTATGAGTCAGTGTGCACGGTTTTTGCTCCATGGTAACTAAGTTGAGTAAGTATGATGATTTTGGGAAAGTTACTTATGTGGCTACAATTTGATTTAATGAAATTCATTGGTGAAATGATAAAGTTGGTAATTGTGAGTTAATTGATAAGGCGTTGATTAGATTTCTGCAAATTTAGTGTTAATAGTCATTATTTGTATCTTGAAATCTTTTGACACTATGGTTGAATAGAATTTTTTGGAAATCAAACTTTTGGTTTACACGAGGACGTGTAAAAGGCTAAGTGTGGGGAAATTTGATGAGTGCATATTATTCATTTATTTTGATTCCATTATATTTAGTTTTATTGCATGTTTCATGTGTATATGAGCTTATTAAGGTGTTTAATGATTTCAGGAAGAATTGGAGCTGAAATGAGGAAAAAGAGAAAATTGCAAGATTTTTAGTATTAAGTTGGATGCATGTTCTTGGCTTGGGACTTGGATTTTATTGAAGAGCTCTTCCTTAGCTTTTCGGAACATCTTGAATCGTCCCAATCGGAGATCATATGAAAAAGTTATGATATTTTTACTAAACGGACGTTGAACCTCAAAGTTTGGAAATTGCAATTTACACAGCAGTCACTTGGAGACAGATTTCGACCTTGATGCTGAAAGATTCTGTCAATGCTCAAAGAATAAAAGTTGTAGATCTCGTCGATATCTTCGTTTTGACAGGTAGCAGGTCCCGTAACTCCTCCTGGATCAAAGGTTATGCTCGTTTTACCAAAGGACGTCGCAGCAGGAAATGGAAATTCGCCCCAGCGAATTTGAGCGCGAAAATTAGAAAATCTTGAATTTTTGGAAAGTTTCTAAATGCAGATTTTGGCAGATTTCAACATGGAATGGGATTATTATTTCTATTAGCTTTAGGATTTACTTTATACTAAGATTTATTTCCAAATTAGATTCTATTTCTTTATGGAAACTAGTTATGATATGTAATTCCTTTTAGGATTTGGATTTCTACTTCCTATAGGATTTAGGACTTTGTCTAGCACTATAAATAGAGGATGCTAGTCAGAGTTTTATACATTCAATCATCTACTACATTCTCTCATCTACAACATTGGAAGATTGAAGACATGAGCTAAGTTATTTTTATTCAGTTCTAAGGGATGTTGAACCTTATTTATAATTAATGGTTAATTGAGTATTCATTATTTATTCTTTCTCACATGAAATTCATTCTTGATAATCTGATTTAATTTCTGAATGCTATTTGGCTTAACTAATTTGATTTCTGCAGGATTGAATTGGTTAACGAATATCATATGCTAGATCAAGGAATAATATTACGTGTAACTGATATTGTTTCTAATCACAAGTAGTAATTAGTAATACCTAATTGTGGACAAGTTTTTGAGTATTGCTATGATTATCAGAAGACAATTTAAACAATCCGAGCTTATGTGTTTGTTGCTTGGAATAGTCTAATTCCCTAGTTCTTAATGCTGCTATTATATTAAATCTAGAGAGCTTGTTCTAGGTTATATAATTGTTAGAATCTTGTGAAGAGCTTGTTTCATTGAGTGACAATCTAAGGGGAGTTTCGGGTAGCAGAGTTTGTTGTTACCTAGGACTATTAGTTTCATTGAAGGATAAATAATGTTACACTTGATTAATCTATTATTATAAAAAGGTGATACTGAACTGAAGAACTGAAGCTTTTTATTCATTGTTTATTCTTATTAGTTTATTCTTGTTAATTTAATTAATTAATTCAAAATCCCATTTTTATTAGAAATCATAGGATAAATATAAAACAAATCACTCTCTGTGGGATCGATCCTTTCTTACTACTGTGCTAATTGTTTAAATTTATAAAGTAAAAGTGAGGTTAATTTAGGAGTGTAAACGACAACTCCCAGTAAAAATGGTAATACTCATGTAGAATTGAGTAGAGAGAATTTCGGTTTTTCTTACCGTATCTTGCCCATAGCTGAGACTTAGTACCGCTGCACTCACGGATCAATATAGGGAATCTAGGGTTCAATTTCTTTGTATCCGTGTGATTCTTCTCAACAAATGATCTACCAATCAATACAACTGATCAAAGACGGAGGGAATCCAAGTGCAGAGAAGAGAGATAAAAGACCTAGTTGATGAACTAGCAGGTGAGGTTTGACAAAGAGAAACCGTAACTCTTTCAGATTGCGAGACATATTTCCCCTTCATTCCATTTTCTTAATTCTTTTTCTCTAATCTCCTTCTAGTTTCGATCTGTTCATTCCTACGCACAACAAAATGTATAACTGGAAAGAAAACTCAGGCCCTTATTAAGCTGATCAGTTTTTTGATCTGAAGGCTATGATCACTTCTTGCTCATAGTTTGTGTTCTGATTGGTCCTTAAGGATGGCGAAGGATAGTTGTCATCAACCGGATCAATTTGTGTGTTTACCTTAAAGGCCCATATTTATTTTAAGTATTAGTAATAAAAAAAATTAATTCCAAAAATTAAGATAATATTTTTAAACTAATTTTTATTTATTTGTTTATTTAATTATTTTACCAAATATTATTTTTGTACTACAATATTTAATTAGTATAACACATACACTTATAGAATTTATTATAACGTAAAATATATTATTTTATAAATAAAATTATATACCTTTGCTATTTAAAAAATATTTCTAGTAAACTAATGTATATATATCAATATATTAACCATGATTATGTAAAAAAATTTCAATTCATAATATATATTATTATAAAAATGGTATATTTCAAAATTATTTCTGTCAATTATTATAAAAGAAAAAATTACATTTGCAATCTTTAACTTTTAAGAAGAGAAGTGTTCATCCTCTCTGATATGACAGATCTAAATACTCAATCTGCTTACAACTCAATTTAACTAGATTGAAAAATAAAAAATAATAATGGATTATATTTAAAGCAAACTAGCTTAAATATAACTAACAAATCGACACAAATTCCATCTAAATTAATTGAATTTTAACGACAAGATTATAAAAAAAATCTACAATTATCCACGTGTACACACCAAAGAATACTTGGGGCCCATATAATTGTATGTGATTGTCAAACTAGTAAATTATATGTTATAATAATTATAATATGCTAAAAATTATAAATAAATAAATAAATACTTAATATATTAATTAACAGAAAACAAAATAAACAATTAACAAGCTAAATTAAAAAAAATAAACATAGTTAATTAAGTGACTTAAACAAATATTTTACTAAACAAACCCAAACCCAATAAATAATATATCACTTCAACACCAAACCTCATTTAACAAACCAATAAATAGTTTTCTCACTTCAGCTATTTATTGCCTTCTTATTAAATAAGATGATCATATAAATTTGTTTATCTTTTTTAATTTTTTAAATTTGTATAATTTAATTGAATCTTAACTTATTTTATTAACTTTAATGTAATATACATAATTTGATTAATGCATAATTTACCAAACAAAATTAAAAGATATTGTACAATTTTATAATATACCTAAATATATTTTTATTGTTGATTTTTTTAATCCAATACATATAATAAATATCAAACAAGGTTAAATTAGTATATATATAAATTCAAAAAATAATATTTTATTTTGTTCAGGCCAAATATTAGTTGGACAAGCAAGTCTTTTAATATGATATTTGAGAGTGAATCAGGTATATTGGACAATAGAAAAAAATCACTGAACTGATGAAAGGTGATTGCCTTTAAAAGAAATAAAAAATGCCATCAGTAGGCTTTTTAGAAGCCACTTTCAAAATACGAGAATAGTTCTTAGGTACTTAGGATTGGACAAAAATAATTGAAACAAATCGAAATTTTTAATCAAAATATTTCGGTTATTTGGACAATTTTGGTTATAACAGAATTTTATTTCGGTTTTTGGATTCGATTCTGGATAGGAAAATTATATTATTCGATTAACAGATTAAGCGAATAGTAGAATTTTAAAACAAATATTTTTTACTTGCCAACTTATAGACGAACACACTGTTGTTGCACTTTAGCTAAAGACGACATCGTTACTCGTTAGTCACTTGAGCTAAGTTGTAAATTATTATTCTTAGATGTGTCGAGTTTTAATATATATATATATATATATATATATATATATATATATATATATATATATATTTATGTTATACATATATTTATGTGATTTATGTAGAAAAATTAATATGAATATATAAGAGTGAAATATATATACATATATGTGGAAATTAAGATTTAAAAATTGATTAAGCTATTAAGTTAGTTAGCTTGAGCTAATTATGAAATGAAAGATGTAAATAAAGAAAATCAATCAATATTAATTAATTGAGATTAAAGTTAAGAATATATTATGAATGATATAATTTGAATAATAAGCCTTAAATGGCGAAGGTGTTACTATGAACTAAATTTCTTAAATAAAGTATAATTAGTTCACTATTTAAAAATTAGTGAATTGAATAAGAAAACTATTTTCTTTTTAATTAGTTAATGATGAAAATTATGTTATCATAATAAAGTGTAGCATAAAATGGTATAATATTTAATATAATACCAAATGGACGTGAATTAAATATATGAGATCTACATGGGCTTTTTTATTTTATTTTACACGTGGACGGGCTGACGTGGCGAATATTGAACTTCATCCCAAAAAAAATGTTGATGCACAGATTTGACACCAAGACCTCCCGTTTGGAATATTAATCCAATGACCACCCTAACACATGGGCCTAGTTGTTATTATTTTATAAGGATTAGTATTTATAACTGAACAAATCATTTCCCTCGAGATAAAACACATCCCCTTTCCTTAGATATGTTACGTACATACATAAATGTACATAACTAATAAGAGTATTATTATTATTATTATTATTATTATTATTATTATTATTATTATTATTATTATTATCTTAATTTAAGGCAACATGTTAATCGTCGTTGCAAAAAGTTGTATAAAATATGCAACGAAAATAAAAATTATTGCCAATGAATGTGGTCCATATTAGGCAACGAAATATAGCAATAAAAAAACTTTTGTTGCCCACGATGAGGAGAAATCAAGTGATTAGAAATTTTGCAACGAATTTTTAACGAATTTTGTTTCTAAATTTTACAACTACTTATGAATTTCGCTGTAAAAAGTGAAAACCTGGCACAATCTGCAACGAAGGACAAGTTTCATTGCTAAACATACACTTTTAGCAACGACTTATAAAGTCGTTGCCTGAAAAATCGTTGCTAAAGCCCCATTTTTAGCAACAAAAAAACTTTCGTTACCCACGATGAAGGGAAATCAAGTGGCCGAAAATTTTGCAACGAATTTCTAACGAAATTTTTTCCCGCCAATGAATTAGCAACGAAATTTTGAAACGACTTATGAATTTTGTTGCAAAAAGTGAAAGTATGACACAATCTGCAACGAAGGACAAATTTCGTTGCTAAACATATACTTTTAGCAACGACTTATAAAGTCGTTGCCCGAAAAATCGTTGCTAAAGGCCCATTTTTTTGTAGTACAATAATTTCAAGGATTATAGAAGCAATACTTACCATATTAAGTTTAGATTTAAAAATATGAAAAGAAATAACATACGAAATTGCAAATAGATTTTCTCCTGTCATACGGTACGTAATCCGCGTAGACAGGTTATTCCGACATATTAAAGGATGAATACAAAAAATAGTATTCCTTATGAATACGAAAGAAATAATACTCCTTACCTTAGTAGAAGGCTGGATTCTGGAATAGTGAAGTAGCAGAATACTCTTATTCTTGCTCTCTATAGTTTCTCTCTCTCTATAGCTTCTCTTATGAGTCTTAGTGAATTGGTGAGAATGAAAGAAGAATTAAGCTTCTATTAATAGGAGAAATGATTAAATAGTAACTAATTCACGAACGGTCCAGATTGATTTACTATTAAAACGGATGGTCCATATTGATTACTATTAAAACCACAGCCGACGGTTCAGATCGATTTACTTTTAAAACCACCACCAACGGTCCAGATTGATTTACTTTTAAAACCACCACCGACGGTCTAGATTAATTTAACTTATTACACTTTGGTACCCATAAAGTTTTCCAAGTTTGCATTATTCCCCTCTAACTTTTGTAATTCACTTATCTTCAATAAACACATTCTTAATACTTCAACAATTATTCATCATTAATATTATAACTTACAATATCGACAACCAGATCATTCCTAGGTAAGAGGGGGCTTCTCGATAAAGATTTCTCCTTATTGGCGCGCAATTAGATGACCTAACCCCTTTCCTCGACAGAACTTTCTAGACATTATCAATAATGTAAATAATAATATGAATAAATGTATTGTCTCAATAATATAAAATATTATGTAGATGATACTGTGACAATAATTGAATCAAATAACATGAGATACTATGCAATAATTACTGTAGCAATAATTGAGTAAACTGAGTGGCTTCTTACGTAAGCATCAATACTCAATACCGTGTGCTACTATGCAACCATATGTATTACTGTATGGGTATCTCAACAGTTTAACGATAAAAATTTCACCGTTATTTTTATAAAAAGATATTTCTATTATTTTCTAACTACGACAATACTTTCGTTGTGGGGTCTACCAATGATTGTATCATCGTACGAATATTACCTGTTAAAACGAATATTCTCCGACCAATCGAATATTCCCCGACATAACGAATATTTTGCTTACTTTGCAAAATTTTCAAATATCACCCTTAACTTTAACCTTTTATCAATTTAACCATTTACTAAATAGAATAATAATTATAAGAAAATTGAATACTTTCATTTCATAAAATTCGGGGTCTCACAACAATATAATAAGAGAATTATAAAAATAAAATAGAAAAGGTCTCGTGACCTTATAACTGTTATGTTATGTAATCGGTTAAACCACGTTTAAAAAAAATGATGTCCATGAGATGATATGATGTTGTTTTAACTTAAGATTTGAGATTTCAGTCCTGTATATTTGAATGATGGTAATGAGCAGAATTTAAACCAAGTTAACAAGTTGTATTAAAAGATGGAACTAAACCTATAAGGTTAGTATTAATGCAACTAATGAATGTCGTGAATACATATGGTATGTGTGTAGGACTTGTGGTGAACAGGAGTAGTAATCGTTTAGCTTACACACGATGCAAGTTCTCTGACCCTAACTTTATCTGAGCAAGTTCCTAAACCTTGTTTCTTTACATAAAGCAAGTTCCTTATTTTATCTTGTTTATTATTATTCAAGTCAAGATTTCATATTAGATGCTATCATTCTTTAAAAGCATGATTCCTGTTATAAAATACTTATTCGATTGTATACATCTCGAATTTTATTATTCAAATTGAATATCAATTATTGTTGAACCTTATAAGACTAGCGAACCCTTATTGATTCGACTAGTGTGACGCCCCCAAATTCGAACCGCCACTTGGTCACTCGAATTCGGTTCATCACATGCTCATGGTAATACAATAATAACTAAAATCACACATTCACAGTTGAAGATCTAATTTAGAATAATATATAATATTTTATTATAATCCTACTTAAGCTTAAACATGGTCTGAAGACAGTCTTAATACAACATAACAATTTTAACATAAAGGAATAAGCTAGTCGGTAGCCTTGCCCTTGCCCTTGTCTTTCCCAGAGCCACTTCCCTGTTCTGCCTAAATTGAAAAGTTTTAAATAAGCATGAATGAGCACAAATTGCCCAGCAAGTAATATACAACAAGGGTGATGAGTATTAAATCACGAGTTAGATATATCAAAGTATAGTCTCAGAGTCTTAGAACAATATCATGAAAAATGAGTATCAATAATTCTCGAATCAAATCTTTGGGATATGAAATGATAATTCAATATAGATCAACAGATATATATGAATTCAAAGTCTATCAACGTATCCAACTGGATAAAATAATTTATACTGAGCAGACACTAACCCTTATTGAACATCTACTAAAATTACTAATATTAAACTGATAACCTAAAAGAATCAAGTACTATAGATGATCAGTCTACAATACTCCATGTTATGCATAACACCACAGTAATATTCACGCGTGTGTTGCGGCTTTCAAACAATATACACTCCCCTTACTATAAGGGTTGTTCAACTCAGTTTTCAGAATTTTCGCACCAGTCAATTGGTTTGGACAGTTTTATAAACATGCATATAATCTAGCCGAATCAATTGACATAGACACGTTCACAATATTCAACAACAAAGTTCAACATGAATAATAGTTTTCACAAGAGTTTAAACATAGTAGCTCAATTGGATGAGTAAAATAAGTTACTTTCAAGAGATAAGGTTTAGATACTTGCTTACGATATTTGTTGAATAAAATAATGCAAGGGTTTAGGATACTTGCCTTAAGCGTAGTTTATCCACGTTAAGAAATCAACACATTCGAATCCTATTTATAGTGTATTATAACTATAGGATGCCCATTAGCTAACACATTCGTTATTTAAGCTTGTTATTATTTAAGTATACACATACAATAAAAAATCAGCTTTTATGTTTATCACGAAATCAAGTACCTAGTTACTTCATAAGCAAATTTACAATGCTCAAGATTAAGACCCTTTTTACCCATGGACTTTCATTATATAAGGCAAATACTATCTTATTACATAATCATCACATATATACACATATCAGTAGGGTGTAACCCATTTATAGCAATGTAGGCATCATATAAGCTAACTGTTAAAAATCAGATTGTCAAAATGTTTGACTTCTGATTCTAGGACGGCGCAACTGCGCAGCCCTTCGGCCAAGCTAAGACTCAGCTGTTGCCTTGAGGTTTCTATCCGGCATGAACACAACATGCACACATAATATATTTTATCATGTTACAGGTCTTTTCATGTCTCTCAAGTCAATCTAGGTCCCTTCTTTCATAATATGGTTCTAAATTGGCTATTTTAACAAGTTAAGGTCATTCAAGGTCATGAAACCATAATGCCTATTCATACTCACTTTTTAAACATATAAGGTAGTCATATAACTCATATTAGACATGCTTAGGAGTATTCATATCATATATGTGTAATTATCATTGTTTTGGTTTGAAAATATACTTCGTTTATGCTTCACTTGAATTACGATACCCAAGCATGGTATCTATATATATATATATATATAATTATATATATATATATATATATATATATATATATATACATGAGTGAGTCTAAGAGTATCACCAAACATGTACATAAATGCCGGATTCTAACTCTCAAAGTAGTATGTTAATATTCATGTTCAAAGTTCGTATTTTCATTAGTGAAGCTTACTAATAAGTTCAACATTTTCATGCTCCCTTACGAATCATATAAACACAAGTTAACAGGTTATTCATGTATTTCTAAACCATACCAACATGCTTACAAAGTCAGTATATAAACATGGCATACATACATGTCAAGTTCATTTCTAAAATTCTAAATTTATTTTAAACTATAAACTTTTGTTAATCATGTATGCTAATCTAGTAAAACATACTCACATTTGGTTAATATACTTATATATACACATTACACATGCTTGCATGCTGGTTTAAGCCATAATGATTGACCAACACTTAGCAGTTTTTAAAATAGAAGGAAAAACTGAACACAGAGGCCAGCGCAGCTGCGCTGTACCCTAGTACAAATAGGGCACAACTGCGCCATAACTCGTCCACGAGCAGAAACAGACTCTGTTTTACAGAGTATCAACCAACTTGAATCCTATCAATTTAAACTTGTTCCAAATCACCATTAAAGAGTTCATACATGTAAGTATACCTCTTAAGCACATTATAAAATGTTAATTCATCTTTATTGACATAGAGATTGAAGAAATTTCAAGAACAAAACTGTGATACCCCCAAATCCGGGTATCTTCCAACCCGAAATATGGTGCTACACGGTGCTACAGTCAACACAAAGATTTAATTGAAAAGACTCACATATATATGCTTATATATATTCCAAACAATATTCCCTCACAGGTTCTTTATAACCAATACATAAGTTCTTTGTCATAATATTAAATACATTACAACATTAAACATATACTATTACATAGACAGTTCAACGGTCTGCCTTAGCCTTCCCTTTATCTTTATCGGATCCTTCGGTCCGTTCGATCTTAGCTGTATTCATATGGTTCAAGCAAGAGTGAGCATAACTAGCTCAGCAAGTATGACAATTCAATTTAAATGACATGCTTGAAACAAAC